>JAKZAP010000053.1:0-208108 GCA_023053575.1 Branchinecta lynchi
TTTTACCCGGACATATAGTTCGACCGGAATCCGGCTGGAATCGGAAAATTTGTTATAAGCTAAATTTCTATTTGGAGTTGATTAGATGTTCATTACTGGGGAAAGAAGATACCCTGATTTCGTCTTTGAGCTTTCTTTTTTCGCCGGACAAGTAGTTCTGGAGTTCGGCTGGAACCGGGAAATTGGCAGAAGTGGCAGGAAGTTTTCGTCAAAACAGATATGACTTGTAGGGGTAAACACACATGCTGAATCCAAATCTAAACTTGGTTTTCTCAGGCGATTAGCTATTTGGCCTTAATCTGTTTCTGAATTTTAATTGTAAAAATGTTCAAGGAGTCTGGCGAAGACTGGATCTGGCTAAGACAAGACCCAGTTGTCTGGATCAGATATTGAATTTTTGGGATCCCATCGAAACCTTTGGTCTTGTTGTTGGTACGATCAAGAGAGTATGGAAAACAACGCCATCTAGGAAAACATCAACGGCTCCCAACCAGTCTAATGAAGATGTCGCTGGCAAATACAAAATTGCTGTTTTTACAGCAGCGCAGCCGTAAAACTGGATGATATCTACATTCATATAAGCCTGATAGTGTAACATTCATTTGTACACTATTTTCTGATACTTTTCTGGCCCACAGTTACCTGACAGTTACTTTTCTGCCTCACAGTATACAAGTTGTATACGGAGTATACAAGTAGTACAGAACTGTACGCGGAACTTATAAAACGTAGTGTATGAGGATGGGGGGAGGAATAAACAGGAGAATTCATAGAGCTATCACTGCCTTTGGTTCAAGGACAGAACACGTGGTAAATAAAACAATATCTCTTCGATTTCTAGATTAAGGGTTTCCTGTCAAATGGATCTGTCAGTTAAGCGCCAATGGACATGAACCTGCCAAGAGAGTGACTCGCTTCTACGACACTAACCAGTGCTTGAGCGGACAGATAATGATGCCAACGATACTGTGTAAAGAAGCTGCACCTATATACCGACGATTCCCGTCCCTTTCAGGGTTTGAGTTACATGATCTCCTTCAAAACGGATGTGTCAGCAGCAATAGACTGAGACTGATTAGAGGAGCTGAACCCTAATATCGACCCCCCCCCCCCCCCCCCCGTTCAGGGTTTAAGTTTCATAGTCTGCTTCCAATTCCCGCAATTGGATGGTAATCGGCGCAATCTACAGCTAAAACTTACAACGAACGGATCTCAGCAAGACGGCGCTCGCTTACCGTAAACTCTTATTGCCCTGAAAGTAGATAATACTTGCCTCACGATTGCAGCTCTCTGTAACTAGGTATGGCGTACTCGATAGCCCTTTGCTATTCTTCAACGTTTCCTAGCCGTTCCCTTTTCACCTAACCAATTCAATCTTCCAAACGGTTTTGGCCTGGGTTCACCTTCGGATCCGTCTCTGCGAAAACAGTTTTCTGGAGTTTGGAAGACAAACTTGAAAGACAAAGCCTGGCTTTCAGACGCAAATGCTGATTAAAGGGTCCTTTTCAAAATGAGTTTGTCAGCCGCTTTCAGCACTTGCGCAAATAGTCAAGCGACGAGACCAAATAGAGAAACTGCAAAACTAAACCAAAAATTACCCCCCCCCCCCTCACTTGCTCCGATTATCAAAGGTTGCTGAAAATTCCCGCAATAGCTGGCGGTCGTGAGAGCGATGAACCGGACTTACATGACAAGTACAAATAAACGTGTAACGTGTACCCGAGCTGTTGGTAACGTATTTGGACTAAACCGGTAGTCCGAGTGGTTGGCTTGCTTCATTACTCTAAAGGGGGAAGTTCGGACGGTGGTCCTGGCCAAGCCCTGGGTTCTACCTTCAATAACCATAGTTTAAAAAACACACTTGCGTTTAATCATGAAGTTCAGCGTACACTGAATACATCTGCTACCCACTCTGACACTGACTTACGTATTACGACATAGTACCGTCAAAGCACAAATTAAAAAAAATAAATCTGTAACCCCCAAGACTTCACTATCCGAAATCTCAATACTAAGCCACAGGCAACAAAGTATATTTATATTTATTTATTTGTGACCCGCTTTTTGCATAACAGCGGAGTATGATTAAACACACAAAGTAAAATACACATATTTAAAACACTTAATAAAACAATGTAAACAAGACCAAAGGCTTCGATGGGATCCCAAAAATTTTAGTGTTTATCAGACTTCTTGACATTTGACATATTGTACATTTCCGAGTCTTCGCTAGACCCCTTTAACATTTTTGCTATTTATCCATAATCAACCGCTTGAATATGTAGCCTACAACAAAAGTGTTACCATTTTGAAGTTCTTTGCTTACGGGCAACTTTAGTACACCCACTGAGTAACCCCTCACTTATCCAGTACATCTTTTTTCTCGTGAGTAACCCATCCCTTACCAAGTAACCTTTTTTCAGTGAGCAGCCCCTCACTTACCCAGTTCACCCTTATTTCAGTGAGTAGCCCCTCGCGTACCCTAGCAGTTCCCTCTTTGGTACACCATGAATCAACCCTCTCGCTTGGCCCGACCAAGTGTCTAACCCCTTAAGTACTCCCTTAACGGGTACACCCAATTCCTAGCCCCTCGCGTGCACCTGGGATTGGTTCACGAGTACCTGGGACCGGCTCACCCCACCCCCTCCCCAAACAACTTTAGTACACCCACTGAGCAACCCCTCACTTATCCAGTACATCTTTTTCCAGTGAGCAACTCCTCCCTTAACAAGTACACCTTTTTCAGTGAACAACCCCTCACTTATTCCTACAATTCCTACTACAATTTCCTGCAATCACACATTAGATTCGGACACACTCTCGCTCTCCACACATCGGGCAGAAGTAAGGACCAATTCTCCCAATAGGCCTACCCGTGTACCTCCTCCTACCTCCCAGCGGTAAAATATCAGCACGCATACTAATTAATAATTTCAATTCCTCTCTATCAAAACCCGCTATAAAATAAACACATTCACCCCATGTCTCTTTCGCCTTTGCATACAACCTTAGAGACCCCCTTCGACTACGTCACTGAATCAACACATGATTGTCGGCCATGTGCGCAGAGCTATAATCGTTTGAGAATAAAGGGGTAGGACCGCCATAGCCGAAAACTGGTCGACAAGTTTTGTGTCCAGTTTTCACCGGATTCCGGGCCAACACCAAGTTTCATCAAAATATCTCATTCCCTTCGAGAGTTATCGTGCTTACAGATGGACGGACAGACAACTTTTGCGATGTCATAAGTATCCCTCCACTTACGTTTTGGGATCCCAATAAACATGACAACATTCTATATATCTTGTAATCTCGTAAGTTCCGGTAAATTTGAGCATGGATTAAAGTTCAACTACGATCAACTACAATTCCACCAAACTGCGCAGGCTAGCCTAACACAGTAAATAAAACTGGACGATCCGAGGAAACTGGACACTACCTGCTTTGACAGTAACTACGCTCAAGCCAAAAGTTAATTGAGTCGAAACTCAGATCCTAACGGTTTATAAAAGAGCTAGAAAACGCCACCAGTGGCTGACGCTTAGAACCAGTGCTGAACATTTATTAGTTTGTTTTGCAGTAGCTTGCCCCGCTGCCAGTCCATATATCTCGTTAGCCATCTTCCCCGCAACATAGCGGAGTCAATACGTTAATCTTTCTATCTATCTTCTACTACGAGAAAAAAAAAAGTAACTGCCCGCTGCAACACCAACTCAAATCCGCAAAGACCGCAGTAGCATTAGTTACATTTTGGCAGATACCATGGAATCTGTTACCACGGTAACTCGATCTGCGATTAGTCTTTTTGCAATTACCGTGGTATCTGATATACGGTTGCTGCAAAAACGACAATTACCGATTTTTCCATGACTGTACCAAACAAATTTGGCGTGAGCCATGATAAGCTTTTGGGGAATAAAAAGATTTATCTCTATATCTAAATTGCGCTTTTCGGCGTCATCCCAAAAGATAAACTGATATTCAGTCACGTCACTAAGTGCCAAACTTCTTTCCCACCAATTTGACAAAAATACCACGATCAGTTACCACGGTCGGACCGTGGTATCTGAATATCAGATACCACGATAACTGCAAAAACGCCTTTTGACCGTGGTATCAGATCCCACGATAACTACAAAAACGGTTTTAGACCGCGGTATCAGATACCATGGTATCTGCAAAAACCCAACTATTTTAATGCCAGTTTTTGCCTTCAATGGTAGCAACTTCTTCCTTGAGTTACCTTTACGCACATGGTCAACAAGTCCACTCCAGTTACCACGGAAACAGATTCCGTTAAACACATTCTTGATAACATTGCGCTGCGAAACTTATAGACTTGCAATGATCCGAAGTCTTGGTGTCTCACTGTAAGGGTTCACGAATGGTTTTGTAGTTTTATGACTTTGTCATGTAAGGAAGAATAGCCGTTCTTGCTCATTGCACTTTGAGAGAATGTCGTTCACGCACTTAACACCGATAAAACTTTCACTGACACCAAGTCCAATCTTTATCTGACAAGAGGCGACAGCAGATGGGTCCCCCAAGTTTCACTACTGCGTCTGAATGTAAGATACGGATACACTTTTGTTGGCCGACTGAAAAAGACAAACTGTTAGAATGAAACTGACCGAGAAGTACCTTGGTCTAAATGGCCAGCACTCTCCAAAGGGCACAGGCTGATCAAATTCTTGTTCTGCACTACTATCAGCGACTGCAAAATCAGAAATGACGATGTCTGTGAAGGAAATATTTAAGCACAAGACAAAACTGGTTTGACATGACCACTGATCACACGCGAACATTTGGTGATTTCTATTATTTAGTTTACATGTTAAGGATGTAGCTACCGTAAACTTTCGGAGAAGTCGTCACACGGATTTGGTCTCTACACGTGAAACCAAATATGTCGGGACATCCCTACCAACCATCAGGTTTCACTCTAGTCGGAGCATCTCAGGGAAAAGACCGGAACCCCCTCCTACTCCTTCATGAATGGTTCCATCCAGGAAATCTTCTGTCACAACCGATCACTCGAGCATGAGGATTTCCGGGAAACGTCCAATAGCGCCCCCTTGCACTACCCCCGAATGGAGGTCGGATCCAGCCTAGATCCAAAAAAGATCACCCAGGGCATGCGAGGTTTCTACCTTCTAAGTTGGTTCACTTGTTAGGTACCTACGTGTGCCAAACATTTCTGCCCCCCCCCCCCCCCTTCCAACGCACTACATGGGATATAGGCGTATTCTCGCTGTTCCACGAGGACTCCACTTGAGGAGTCACAACGTTTTTGTTTGTCCCGTGGACTCACTTTCCGTATCTCGCGAGTCCCCGCGGAGGGGGAATGCTCCGATTATCACCACCATCATCAAAAAGGACTCCCTTTCGGATTCGGAGGAAAACCTATTTTTGCTGGTTTTGGTGCAATATAAAATTAAATAAAAACAATCAGAATGAACAAAACCAAAAATAAAGTGTATCTAGACTAATTTCGTCAACTGCATATTTTTGTTTCAAACAAAATCCATTTTGGAATCATTCCCCGCGTTCTCGCTGTTTCTGTACGCGGAGTCCGCGTGGAGTGACTCCCTCTATTCTTGCCGTTCCCTTCGATCCCCCCAGGAGTCCTCTGGAACGGCGAGATACGCCGTATGTGTTTTCTACTTTCCAAGTCGGTTAACTCGTTAGATCCCTACCCGTGTCAAAACATTTCTGCCCCTCCCGCCAACACACCCCATCTAATCTAATCCGTCAGAACACACAAATCGACCAGACTGGGCATGTGGTGCAGTGAACAAACATCCTCGTAAGAGACACTAGAAAAAAACGAAAACTAAAAAATTTGCGTTTTAAGTCCGATAGACGTTAATTTCCGTTTATACCATGAGTGTACAATACGAAATATTAATTTTCTTTCTTTCAGAAGGAGTTAATGCTTCCTGGCTCTTCTGCAAGGTACACAACTGACTGTAGGGAGCACGACAGTAAGATTTTGCCTGAATGGGTATTTTTTCATTAGACTTTCTTTCCACCGGTTCTATAAATAACTATGCTACTAGTTTATACGCAAGGTAGCCAGAAACGACTGTCTATCTGTTAGCATTCTATTCTACTGTTAGCATTCCTACCAGTCTTGTTTGACCTCAAGCAGCATTCTTTTCATTTAGCCCTGTCTGTGTTGTTATATAATAGATTGCCAAGTTGTTGCTCAATTCAGTTATAGGATTTCTGTAGAGAATAATACTAGTATGAAGCCTGCAGATCTGTCTCACAATCCCTTGATCAAGCAAGTCTCCCAGAGACAAAGCTGAAAAATGTGATTCTATAAAATGAGCGTTAAGACGTAGAGTTATCCCCAAGCACCACAGCGGAAGTATATCTTTCTTGTTTTCTTGCCATTCGGAAGTTACAAAATAAATTAATAATCCATAAAGCCTTGCTGACTTGAATCATGGCCTCCCCAGTCAAGCAAGTAAATTATCAGAGAAAGCTAGTCTTAAACCTTCGAGGCACAACATCATCAGTGGTAACTAGTAGCCTATAACTAGTGGCCTACCTGGTAAGAGCTGGAGTCTTTTCGAATTTCGAGAAGTATCTCCTGAGCTAAAGCAACAGCTCTGAAGTATCTTTCTTCTATCAGACTTGGTGCTGCGTTTTCATTACTTTGGTCCTGATCTGACACTGAAAGATACACAAAATTTAAGGAACTTTCAGGAGACTTTGCTCTGGCTCTGGTAGTGCTGTTTCAGGTGAGGAGCCTCAATTACCAAGCTGGGTCAATATGATTTCCCCCAAACCACTGTCCGAGTAAACAACCATGCCATGCATGTAGGGCTGACCTTTTTTTCAAAGAGGTAACACTAGTCCAACAACAGAAGTAACTTAAATATTTTGGATATGCAAATGATCTCTGAAAAGTTTTTTTTAATATCAAACTTAAATGGAAGGTTGACAAGAAAATAATTATCTGCTTGTCTATGTGTGGTTTTCACGTTCGCGAGAAAAGGACTCCGCATGTTAACCGGAATTCTGTCAATGGTACATAGGCAATAGCCGTGTTCGATTCACCAACAGTGATCCACCTACGTTATCCTAAAATCGTCTATAGTCGTTTTCTTCATGGATAACGACGTCATTCTCAACGAAAATTTCATTTTTTGTTGAGCGAATCGAACGACAATAGACACACGATTTTTATCATCGCTAGAACTTTGAGGGGAATCCTAGAACGAAAAAAAACTTCCGTCAGGAATTTCGGATATTATCCGACTTTGTAGAACTACGACTACAGCTTTTAAACAAAACAACAAGAGCACTACGCCATGGCATCTAGGACTGGTCGTCAACAACAATGGATAACTGTTTTTGAATCGAACGCGGCTTTTACTGCACACAGAATGTACCCACACTTTGAATAGCCCTTACCATATATCCAACCAGTTAGGCTACACCTAATGCTGGGATACCCTAAACCACTAAATAAAATGTCAACGGAATTAAGGAAATGCAACTAGGCTGAATAAAAAGAAGTTATACAAGTAATCCGTGGGACTGTGATGACTTGAATCACCTAGTATAGTAAACTCATTTTTTATAACCATGCTGAAATGCACACTTATCAGTCACACTAAAATCCTCAATTCTGGCACAGTGCACTCCAGCGTTAGAACTTGCCTGAACAAATGAGCACAGGCCTCACAAACTGGGGCACAGTGCCCTGGAGCAAGGGCATAGCACACATAGCCTACAGTACAGCAGAGGTGTGCTTATTTGAATAACTCTTTCTTATTTGTCCATACCTTGCCTCTGTTGCTTGCTTACCACTAACATTCAAACAGAATGGGAAAATAGCCAACTTGGTATCAGTCAACAGCTACCCGTTTCGGCAACTTTTTTTGCACCACAGTCAATTAAAAAAGTTGTGTTTACAGAAGGCCTTGGAATTTTGAAACTTCTCCTTCCGTTTGTTGATTTAAACAAGGTAAAGAGATTTGGAGAGAGTTGTCTACAGGTAGGAACTGGCAGAGGCGTTACTAGCCAAAATGTGTTTTTTTCTTGGGGGGGGGGGGGGCAAGGTAAAGGTATTTACCGACTGGCTGGTCATTTCTACTGACGTTTTTTGCAGAAAAAATTACTGTTTTTGCAGGAAAAACGACTGTTTTGAATAACAAGAGTTATGTCTCTACAAAACTCTATGTATCTTGGAAGTGCTTGAACATTCTGAAAACTGGAAAATGAGGTTGGATAGAAAGTGAAATAAGGTATCTTTTGATCTAGGACAGGAAGACAACCCTATTAGGCTAGCCAGTCTCAGTTTAACCAAATTTCACAGGGCATGGTACCCCAACGTATGGGCACCATGCCCATAAGTCCGGGTATGCCCAGACTTTGGGGCACTATCCCCAAAAATTGAGGATTTGTGCATGACTGGTGGATTCCCAGCTACTGCTCTGCAGCGCGTCGAATCTGACATCAGAATGGTAGACAACCAATCTGCTGTTATCTCAACATTTCTTCTACAGGGCTCTACTGCGATATAGCTGTTGAAGGACCCCTCACACTATTTACTCTTCAAATTGCAGTATTTTAAAATATTTGTAAGTAGTGAACTGATAGACAAAAATGCTCCTCAGCCGGGATTTGAACCCAGGACCCTCTGCTTACAAGGCAGTCACTCTACCACTGAGCTACCAAGGGGCTTGTGAACAGAGTTTGCAAACCACTACAATAGTCTGGTAGAAGCTGGCCATAGGAACAGTGATCCCGCCCGAAGGTAAATTCATCTAACCAGTTCACATCCCCATTTTTTTGCTTATAAGCTTATAAGAAAAAATGGCATCTTCCCATCACCGGCGCCTGGCTCACAAACGAGAATTTTGAATTTCCCCCCATGCCAAGAGCGTAGGTCGTTTGGATGGAGCTCCCCCTGGAGACTGCCTCGATTTGGTCAGAGATACCTCTCTGGATACGTTTTGGTCTGTAGATGTTTTCTTTGGGTCTCTACTTGGGGTAACTGAAGTAAGTCCAGACCCATAAAAGGAGAAAGCCTTTGCATTGTTCATTAATACCAAGTCAGTCAGTACATAATAAGGGCTTATTAATTAAATAACCAACGTATGGGCACCATGCACATGAGTCCGGGCATGCCCAGACTTTGGGGCACCATGCCCAAAAATTTAGGATTTGTGTATGACTGGTCGATTACCCGCTACTGCTCTGCAGTGCATCAAATTTGACGTCACAATGACAATGATAGACAACCAATCGGCTGTTATCTTGACACTTCTTCTACAGGGCTCTACTGCCATACAGCAGTTGAAGAAACCCTCGCACTATTTACTCTTCAACTTACTGTATTTTAAAATATTTTCATACTTTAAAAGTAGTATATTTTGCAGTAGTTACCCCTCATCTCACCCCCCTAGCAAAACTTGTGACAATTGCCCCCACAACCCTGCTGCAACCCTCAATATTAAAATTTAAAATCTAAGTGATATTATCTTGTGAAACAAATTGATGCAGAGATTTAGGGGAATGTGCTGGAATGTGCACAAATGCTCCATTACAAATTTAAAGTGCAGCCGCCTAAAACAATACCCAAATGGTGCCAGAATGGCGCGAACGTGCACCAATTGGCTACACTGATGCCACGCCATTTGAGCATCGGTATCAAAGAAGGGCTTAGTGTACTAGACTGCACCGAGTTGGTCAGAGATATCTCAGATCCTCAAAAGCACAAACATAAATATTCTTTGAGCCCATTTATTCAAACAATGTTTGCAACGGATACGTCAGCTATGATTTTTCATCAGCGATATTTCGGCCCTTCTTGGCAAGGGTCCTCATCAGGCTGTCAATCTTCTGGTTCAACTTCGGGGAAGGAAACAAACCTGTAATCCGTACTTCGTAGATAAATATTCTTTGAGCCCAAGCTGACTTTGAAACATTTATTCAAACAATGTTTGCAACGGATACGTCAGCTATGATTTTTCATCAGCGATATTTTGGCCCTTCTTGGCAAGGGTCCTCATCAGGCTGTCAATCTTCTGGTTCAACTTCGGGGAAGGAAACAAACCTGTAATCCTGATTACCTGATTACAGGTTTGTTTCCTTCCCCGAAGTTGAACCAGAAGATTGACAGCCTGAAGAGGACCCTTGCCAAGAAGGGCCGAAATATCGCTGATGAAAAATCATAGCTGACGTATCCGTTGCAAACATTGTTTGAATAAAAGCACAAACATACTTGCTATATGCTGACTCGATCTGGTATGTCAGTGTTTTCTTTGTGTCTCTACTTGGGGTAACTGTAGTAAGTCCAGACCCATAACAGCCTTTACATTGTTCCAAGTCAGTCAGTATCTCTCTCTCAGTTCTGGTAGGGCTTCAGTACCCTTATTAATTTAATACCTGTTCCACTGTTGAGCCTTTCTAATCTTTCTATCCATATACATTATTCTATCTAGACCGCCAAGTATCGCCGGTAGGGCATTTACGATACTACGACCCACGGACAACTGTTTTCCGACAGTCTATGAGCGTGTTCCACCCTTCTAACAATAGTTACTAATAGTTACTATTTCCGTTCCATCCTCATGAAAAGTTACTACGCTGACCGTTCCAACCTTGTCGGAATAGTAACTAATAGTTACTATTTGCTTACCATGCTCGGGACCGTAGTAAGCGTAGTAACTACGCATCTCTGTAACGTGATTGGTCGGATTCGCCCCTGGCGTGAGATCCTGCTGGAAAATAGAAAAATCGTTCCAGCCTTGACGGCGAAAAGCCAGAATTTGTGACGTCGTGCGTAGTAACTACGATAAGTAGGATGGAACACGCTCTATATGGAAAACTGTTTTCCGTACCGCACTGAAGACTATGTTGGACAGCAAACCAACCACACCCGCAAACCTGTTTCCTTGAATTGTTCTTGAGTGATTTCTCTGTTCCCACCCATAAAGTGCCCTTTTGGGTTGATCTGGCTGTACATCAATCCGGGAAATGGACCACTTTATTGAATGACTGCTGAGTTTCAAACTCCCGTCAGTGACCGTGATACCCGCACCAACTCGTCAGACCGAGGTTGGATCAGGCCAGGATATCTGAATAACACAACTAGGTGAATGGGCGCAGTTTTGCCAAGTTTATCTCAATCGCTCAACCGATTTGGTCCATCAGCGTCTAAAAAAATGTTAGGACCCACCTCTACAGCACTAAAATATACCGTAATGGCAAGAAGAGGCTCGGACACATAAATGGCACATATTTCGCATCTTCGTCTACCATCCATCAAGCATCACTCGAATGGAGCATTTCCGAAAAATTTCCAGTGGGCCTACCGGTCCGGTACCCCCCAGCCCCACCTACACCCAACGGACGTCAGTTCCGGTTTGGGCCTTAAAATACATGTAGGTCCCATGAATTTTGTACCTTTCAAGTTTTATCCCAATCCCTCTATCCGTTCGGCCCCCACTCGTATTACAATATTTCTGAGACCTCCTTGCAACAGTCGAATCCGAGCACATTCTAGGGCCCGTGCACCCGTTTGGTTTTGAGGCGTATCACAAAGTTGCTCTGACCGACCTTTGTCGGGTTGTCGGATTTCATTTGGACACATAAGCAGCAAGTTTACGGCATCTGCTCCCATCAGCCTTCAAGTTTCCAGAAAACTGGATTGCCCGTTCACTTCACCTATTGCATCCTCGTACCAAATTTCAAACAGAACATCTCAACCCATTTGAGAACTATCATGGTAACAGACGGACAGAAAAACTTTACCAAATCGTTCGTGCTAATGTTTTGGACCCCCCAAAACCCGGTTAGTTTACAAGCGAAAACGACAGCAGCGTAAATCTTCAAGCAGTGAAGTAATCTGTTGCAGTGTCTATCACAACTTTTCTGGTTTGCAAGACTATTGACTGCATAGTATGATCCTGATTCTATGTAATAGTCATTGGTGCAGGGAATTTGATGGTGAATTCATTAAAGTTCAATGGGCTGATAAAACTATCACGTTGTCATATTACCACCCCCTAGGATGCAATGTTACATCAGAAATCAGTCGATTCTTACCCAATTTATTTTTGGTGAAATACGGTTACGACGATTTCTGCTGCCTGCCGAACTCCAATTTCGCTAACCTTGACAAATATAAGCGCAGTTTTCTTACACCTCTCTTGTCTTTGTTATTTAACATTTAAAACTCTTTTTATTCCTTTAGAAAGTTATTTTTATAGAAATTAGATATAAATTAATGTATTTTCTTGACTTAATATTGTCTCGGCCACAAGTAAGTCTGATATATATGTACATGTCTGAAACAAAAAAATTTCAGCTCTGGAACAAAAACAAAACAAAACCTTGTAAACCAGATTCAGCTTAGCATCAGCCAAGGATAGGGATATACCTCATCCTGGTAAGTTTCTTTCAGTTAATTTTGACTTTTCTTTCATTATAATATCCTAGAGGAAATCTTGCCTGCTAGAAGGCAACTCTGTAGCCTAATGCATAAATCCTCGATTTTCTGTCATATCATATGCTATTCTCTAGTACTAGAGCAGTGTTTGGGCCTGTACCAAGGTATGTCATTGCAGTTGTTTGGTTCGTGTGTAGGATTTCCAATTTTTTTGCCCCATTCCTGATTTTTTTTTTTTTTTAAATGTCTCTTTGGTCTGTAAATAAATTGGTACATGAGAGGTATCCAACCCAGATCCAACCAGTCTAGTACACTAGCCCCATTTCAGGCACGGTGCTCAAACGTCTAGCACCATGCCTGGGTGCTAGACGTTAAAGCACTGTACCTTGGATTTCATGTATGGTGCATGGATTTCAGTATACAGTGCATACAGAAAAAACACAGTTTCTGTCATCACAACTGAGCTCCGGCTCGGACAGGGCTGAAATTACTACTAAGAATTAGAGAAATCAAAGACAATCCTTTATACATTTTTCACAACAAAAACAAAAGGGCTCTAATGATGATGCAGATGAAAAACCTAACAGCACCCTATCTATTCTCCATGTATTTTCCCTATCTATTCCCCAAGCGCCAATATTCTGGTTGGCTACTAGGTAGAAAAAGCTGAGGCACAGGACACTTTGCATGCAAAATCCTTGACTATGTAGAAAAGGAAATGAGGTTTTTCACATCTGTCATCAGCCGAGCCCTTTTGTTTTTGTTGTGAATAATATATAAAGGATTGTCTTTGATTTCTCTAATTCATGGTAGTAATTTCAGCCCTGTCCGAGCTGGTGCTCAGTTGTGATGACAGAAACTGTGTTTTTTCTGTATGCACTGTATACTGAAATCCATGCACCATACATGAAATCCAAGGTACAGTGCTTTAACGTCTAGCACCCAGGCATGGTGCTAGACGTTTGAGCACCGTGCCTGAAAAGGGGCTAGTGTACTAGACTGGATCCAACCTGAATTTAGATAACTTCGAACTTGCCCTGAAGATATTACCAGCAAACTTCTGCGCAGTCCCAAATTTATCCTACATCATGCAGGGTGTCTTTCTTCATAGAACTTATAAATACAGTAAAGGTAGGCTATGCTTATTTGAACACCTCTGTCGGTTCTTTACATAGCTTGCCTAACCAGGCACCATGTCGATACCCATGAGCAACGGCTTGGAAAACCCATGATGTTCGACAAATCAAAAATATGAAGTGAAAATCTGCTTTTCCCAACAGATTTGTGTGGGGTATTGTTCTCTTTCTCCGAAACATGGGGCTACAGCATGTAAGCATCATCTAAGAAAGTAGTCCTATATATAAAGCCTATATGCTTATTTGAACATACCCTAACAATAAATTGTCGCTGAAGAAAAATGATAAAACCATCCTTGGTAACTTGCTACTTGCCTAAACCTAGTTCTTTCCATACCTCGCCTAATCAGGCACCATGTCGATACCCGTGAGCAACGGCTTGGAAAACTCATGATCTTCGACAAATCGAAATTATGAAGTGAAAACTGATTTTTCCAACAGATTTGTGTTGGGTATTGTTCTCTTTCTCCGAGACATGGGGCCACAGCACGTAAGCATCATCTCACAAAGTAGGCATATATATATAGCCTATAGCCTATACGCTTATTACCTATACGCTACCCTAACAATAAATTGTCGCAGAAGAAAATGTGAAAACCATCCTTTGTAACTTGCTACTTGCCTAAAATGTTGAACTGGTATCACAATTAGTAGGCTAATATTCGAAGAAAAAGTTGGATATTTTCGGCAACATGTTGGTCAAGAGATTCTATGCACACATAAACTTTGCTGGAATTTTCCTTTCACTGATAAACAGCCTTCAAATCTACATTGAACTGATTCCAAATTGCTCTACCTTGCTCCTAGTTTGTTCAAACAAGCGAATGAAGAAGAGAAGTTTGAAACAAAAGAATTTCTGTCGACAGATATTTTTCAGTTTAATTTTGTGGCATTAAGATTGAAGAAATAGTTAGTTACTCAGTGATACCAAGTTTTTTGTTCCCCCTTTCTATTTCACTGTTTTGTAGGCATAAACAAAGCCATGTATGGACAAAATCGAGATAGGAATTCAAATAAGCATAGACTACCTCGACTCTTTCTTAGAGCATGCATTTCCTAATGTTACGACATTGTGCCCAAATACTGAGGATTTGTGAATGACTTATCCAAATGAGGTCCAACATGCAAGACATCTACTCCCTTGTTTTCAGTTTTGATACAGAAATAACTATTTAGATTTCTGGTTAAGAATTTGTGACTTGTCATTCTGAACCACAGTAGGTAGAATGGAAAACCAAGCAGCACGGGACACCCTTACCATTAGTTCCCTACGCATTTTTGGTATTAGGATGGTATTAAGTATTACGCATTTTTGGGTGGCTGGGCCGTGGGCAAAAAAAAAAAATGGCTGTCTGGAATCCAGGCTTCACCCTTATAAATTATGCAGTCTAGGGTAAAATTTAAAAGCAAGACTTGGCCTTTAGGTTTGAGTAGGGTACAACCCAGTCATACACACATCTACAAATTTTGGGAACAGTCAGTGCTCTAACATTCCAGCAGCAGGATTGTGGGCATCCCCCACTGTATTCCAACAGATAAGCACTGTGTGCATTAAGCTGGGGCACTGTGTCCTTGAGTAAAGGTATAATTGTAAATTGAAAAAGAATTTTTTTTTCTCAAAAAGATTTTTACTTGGGGGAGAACTACCCTTGACCAAGTCTACCACAAATCTCTGAATTTTGCAAGCCCCATGCCAAACATTGGATATACATAGCATTGGGTAGATCCTATCCCCAAGGCTAGATAGTTTAGGCTATGCATATAGGGTATATATATAAATCATAGGTTTGTAGTAGACTGCTCGTTTTAAACTCTGTAGTACTAGCTATAATAATATTTGCTGCAAGCAAGCTCTGCTACTTTGCCCCCCCCCCCCCAAAAAAAAATTAAATAAAGAAATAATCAGGTTTATCAGTACCAGTAATATGCCCACATGTACTAACCACTAACCCAGTATACAACCCAGCAGAGACATTATAATCCCAAACAATCAGCAGCTAATTGATAAGTTTTGATTCTGTTCTTGGCCAGAAAAGGCAGTAATTGATTAGTAGGTATCAACTAATGTATCAGGAGTTTTTCAGAAACTTGAACTTTGACTGGTTTACTAGGTGATAATGTAGTCCCTGATCCAGATTAAAAAATAGCAGGTTGCTTTACTGTTTATGTTGGGTACCGTACCCTACTTATTCCCCGTCGTCACCCATTTGCTATGCTAGGCCAAACCGTGTTCTTACTGAATGAACCATTCAGGTAGCATCTAAAAAATGTGGTCAGAGACTTCTAAGAAACTATCTTGTCATACTTCTTGGTGAGGTCACAATTAAATTTTGGGGTAAATTCTGATAACCAAATAATTGACCAGCAAATTTGATAACTGATAATGGTTTCTGTTTTAGATTGAAGTGCAGTCAAGCCTTCTGAAATTCAGAATATTGTCAGCACCATCCATAAAGCAAAAGACACAGACGTATGTGCCCGTGGAACTTTCTGCATCTATAGAGGCTCTGTCATCATAACTGTTACAGGAATCAGCAGGGCTTGGAAGAGAATCACAATAGGTAAGTTTTTAACCCAACACGTAACTTACAAGGGCTTCAATGGTTTTCTATCCAAATGACCTTTGGTCATTCAAAAAACATCCAAGTAACTGGTGGTTGTAAATATTATGCCAGTAGATAATAAAGAGTTTTATTTGTATTATCTTTCTTGCTTGAAAGTAGTTGCTGTTTAGGATGGGAATATTTCAACATTTCGGATATCAGTTTATAAATGCGTACTCCCTGTAAACATTTGAACGCCATTAATTTGTGTTGCCTTTCTTGCTCGTTACTAGTTGATGTTTAAGATGGAATATTCAGTATCTGAAATCTTTCTTGCCCTCATCCTTGACCAGAACAGTGGATCGGTTTGTGAGAAGTATAAGCTAGAGATTTGATTTGTTTGATGTTTAAAGTTTTTTCATCCGCACCAGAGCAAAATAACACTAGGAAGTAGCACCAAGACTTGACAAAATTCACACACTCGAATAGCAGCGATACTAGCACCCGTAAATGTAGAGAATGTCCCTACTGAACCTTATTCAGTTTTCACCAACGCTGGCTCCGGTAACTTCCTATTCTGAACATTGCAAAAAAATGCAAAAAAGCCTCAATTGTTTCCTCGATGTGTGCAGACCGCACCTTTCCTTTACTAGAAATTCCTTAACCTGCAAGTTTGTCTCACTTCAAGTGCCACAAGCGTAGTGGGCGGTGCTACGAGTATGGACTGTTTGCAAAGCATAAAAGCAAAGGTCTTGGCGCTACTCCCTAGTGTTATTTTGCTGTGATCTGCACACACATTTTCAGTCTCTTCTTTCATTTCTACTACCTTTCTTGCTCAGAGGCAGTTGCTATTTGGATGAGAGTATTTAATTTCTTAGTTAGAAAATTCGTTCTCATTACACTGCAAAGAAATGATGTAGCGTCAATTGTTTCCTCTCTGTGTGCAGACCGCACCTTTGCTTTACTAGAAAATGTAGTTGACTTATCCGCTTTGCACGGTCAAACATGATTCACAGTCAGCTTCTGCTGAAGGAATATCTATTTACTAGAAATTTCTTAACCCACAAGTTTGTCTCACTTTAAATGCCGCAAGCGTAGTGGGCGGCGCTACGAGTATGGCCCGTTAGCAAAGCACGGAAAGCATAGGTCTTGGCGCGACTACCATAGTGTTATTTTTTTTAAATAGAAATTTCTCAACCCGCAAGTTTGTTCAATTCAATTCAATTCAATATAATCTAAAAAACAGATACGGACAAGCCGATGGGTCGTTTTTACGTCAATACATAACGTCATAACAGAACAATCTAGAAGTATATACAATTTTGCGACATTTATACCGGCATCTTATGATAAATATGGTCAGTATACAAATACATTAAATCAATCAGATATAAAATACAAATAACATAAAAATTAACGTTCAGAAGCGCTCTGAGTTATATACACGAACAAACGAGGGGACGAAACTCTGAGCATACCTAGTTCGCAAAGCTACCACCGGCTCTAAACGAGGCACAGGATCGGCAGCTTGACGAGGAAGACGACTTCGGAAGGGGAGAAAATCAGGAGGGAGTATATCCCGGTGAAGTGGGTTTTGTACTATAAATGTACCGAACTTCATACAAAGTTGAAGTCGGCGGCATGAAAGGGTATATAATTTATATTTCTTTAGGAGCTGAATGTATGGGACCTTTGGAGCTTTAGATGTAACCAGCAACGCTCTATACTGTATCCTCTCAAGCAAATCCGACTGTTCCTGGGTCAGACCAAAATGCCAAACTGGACAGCCATATTCTAGGTTAGAACGGATAAAAGAAATGTAAACGCGTAGTAAATGGGGAGATGGAACACCGTAACGGGACAAAAGTTTAAGGTAGCTTATAGCCGCGTTAGCTTTTTTAAGTATACTCTCAACCTGTCTTTGCCACCTCAGATCCGAGGTTATGTATACTCCCAGCAGCTTCAGTTCATTAACCTGACATTCATCTGGGAGTGGTGGGTTGAAAGATAGGGTACCTTGAAGGAAAGAAACTGTTAAAATCACAGACTTATTCATATTAACAACCATTTTGTCAGACTCTGCTTCCTCGCAGATATCTTTCATTATGGTTGCAGAGCTACTTTGGATATTTTTATAGCACTTTTCCAGAACAGACAAGTCATCGACGTATTTCAGCCGGTCTGGTGAACTTCGGGCCAGCTCGTTGACCATAACAAGAAACAACAGTGGACCTAAAATAGTACCCTGAGGCACACCGCAAAAAACTGGGAGGGAGTCAGAAAACGTTGATTTATATTTTGTCCGTTGGGTTCTATGCGACAGAAAATTCGCAATTATTTTCACAAGGAAAGGGTGAACATTAAAATCTAAAATTAACTTCTTTAAAAGCACACTATGGCAGACAAGGTCGAATGCTTTCCTCAGGTCAATCGCAATGTCTCGCTTTAAATGCGGCAAGCGTAGTGGGCGGCGCTACGAGTATGGCCCGTTTGCGAAAATAACATTAGGGAGTAGCGCCAAGACTTGACAAAACACTCTGGATGTCTAACTCTTCGTTCCGATGAGGAATCACCGTGTACCTAGCGGAAGAGCCAAAAGCGTCACCACAGCTGGCCCAACGAACCGCGTTGATTGGTTGATACAGAATTTGAGCCGTCATTCGGCCGACCTTTCTCGTTCTTCTCGAGGTTTGCCGGCGTGTTTGGACTTAGTCATATATTGACACACTCGTATAGTAGCGATACTAGCACCCCTAGCGGTAGAGAACGTCCCTACTGAAACTTATTCAGTTTTCACCAACCCTGGCTCCAATAACTTCATATTCTGAACATTGCAAACAAACGATACAGCCTCAATTGTTTCCTCGGTGTGTTCAGACCGCACCTTTGCTTTACTAGAAATTTCTTAACCCGCAAGTTTGTCTCGCTTTAAATGCCGAGTATGGCCCGTTTACAAAGAATAGAAAGCACATGTCTTGGTGCTACTCCCTAGTGTTATTTTGCTCTGATCCGCACACAAATTTTCAGTTCCTTCTTTCATTTTTATTACCTTTTTTGTTCGGAGGCAGTTGCTATTTTGGATGAGAGTATTTAATTTGGTGATGGATATCAGGATATCAGTTAGAAAATTCCTCCTCCTTACAAAGAGTTTGAGTGTCTTCTTTCATTTTTTATGACCTTTCTTGTTCAAAAGTAGTTGCGATTTAAGATTGGAATATTCAGTATTGGAATCTTTTCTTGCCTTGGCGATTTATTAGAACAGAGGATGGATTTATATGATTCGCTTTGATGTGGCCAGGTTCGCTTTACTGGCATACAAATCTGTTATGCCTTCTTTAATTTTATTACCGTTCTTGCTCAGAAGCAGTTGCTATTTTGGATGGAGTATTTGATTTTTTTCTGATATCATTTAAAAATGCGTCCTTCTTAGAAACAGTATTAATGCCTTCTTTAATTTTTTGACCTTTCTTGTTCGAAAGTAGTTGGTCTTTAGGACGGAAATGTCCAATACCTACATCTTTTCTTGCCTTGGCCATGGATTTGAACAGAGGATGGATTCAAATCAAGCTTTAGCTGGAGGGATGATGAGTGTTAAGATGTCAAAATGGTCCCATATAAGAAACTTTTCCATGCAGAAGTACAAGTAGCCTACAAAGTACAGTAGAGTTTATGAGCTGAGTGCTGACAACCCAGGTTTGTGTGTTGCACTTGGCTTAACCATGTCTGGAAATGTGAAATATTGAGACAAAAAAAAATGCATTTTTTTTTCGAACAATTTTTGCTGTGATGAAAATATGAATGTGACTTAGTTCAGAAACAAAGAGTGCTAAGTGTCAATACAACGATCATATCTTTTGTGCGTCAATGGTCCACAGCTTAGTGAGAATAGAAAGCTTGATGAGCTGTGTAGTTGAAATAGAGGATGGGTTTGCTATACGGAAACAACATCATAAACCAACTATATTCAGACATTAATTTACGTTCTAATTGAAGTTTTTAATTGCAGGATCATAAACGCCTGGCCCTGTCAGACTTAGAAGCGTGTCTCATATTCCCTTGGACGCCAGCTACACTGGAAGAGCTATTTGGGTCATCATGAGTCAAGGATGCACCGGATTGAACAACATTTAGTGGAGCGTAATGGGTTGAGAATGTTCAAAACTGATTAAGCTAAAGAATAATACAGTTTTCCTTCCAATGCTTCATTGTATGCTATAGCATAAATTAAAGTATATTTGCTTGCCATCTTATGTCTTTGTAAGCAGTCAGACTGGCCTTTATTGTATGCTGCTGTGTTACTAAAGCAGTGTAGCAAAATTAGATGGTCAATCCAATTTATGAGCTCTTGATGTATGTCGGAGCTGAACTCAACCCTTTAGTGTAAGGCAAGGTGCTACGATGCTAATGCCACCAAGGGCTCGTCATTCACAAACTGTCGCCTAGTTCTTAGGGCATCACCCTAGGATTCATTCTTGTTGTTACTGATTGCATTCTTAGAGAACCTCTTATACGTATTAGGGCGGTATGGTCTGCGAATGTTGAGGTAAGCTCTGCGAAATGCTGATCCTCAACAAGATTTAGAGAGACCAGCAACGTAAATAAAACCCCAATTCTACAGCCGACCCTGTAACAAAGGTGCAAAAACATTCCTATGGGCACCATGTGGTAGGCTTCAAAGCACAACAGAATGTTTGATGACTACAGTGTACAAGTAGCTACAGAGGACTAAAAGTTCCCAATGATCAGAAAGAGACTACTAAATTGTTACACAGCTAGATAGACTTGGTCCCATTCTCAAAGGGTTACTGGTCACTATGATTTGACCAAGATCGTAAAAGATCATGAAATTCAACTGTGGAGTACTGAATTCATCTTCTTTGAAGTGGTACACCCTAGCCAAAGAGGCATGGGGGGACTGTTTTTCTAAAGTGGGGCTTAGACCAGAGGAAATGGATGGTAAGTTCCGGAGTGGATTGGGAAATAAGAAAATCAAGTTACGCAAGTCGGAAACTGCTTTTCTAAAGTGGGGACTAGACCAGAGGAACTGAAATGGATGGTAAGTTTGGGAGTAGCTTTTTTTTATCGACGGATCTAGTTTATGAGCCTCCTGATGATTGTCAGGATTGGGACAGTGTCGGTAGCAGGCAAACATCTGAGCTGCACCTTCTAATGTGGGACAAGGGGCAGTGCTAAATATCATCAAGAATCACATCAACTGCCGCCAAGTTATTAGGTCATACTAGGGTGTTCAAGAGTTGTAAACTTCCCTCGCTCTTGTGGACTCTCCAGATACAATAGTTTTGTTTTCGCAGATACCATGGTATCTGATACCACAGTCTCAAGTCGTTTTTGCAGTTATCGTGGTATCTGATACCACGGTCAAAAGGCATTTTTGCAGTAATGGTGGTATCTGGCCAGTTATCGTGGTACGTGATATTCACATACCACGGTCCGACCATGTATCTGAAAAAGTCATCTCACTTTCATCAAATTTGGCAGTTTGATGGGAAAGAAGTTTGGCACTTCGCGATATGACCGAACATCAGTTTCCAGTTACCATGGTAACAGAGACCATGGTATCTGCAAAAACGCAACTAATGTTACCATTGCGAGTACCATTTCCCTTGGTTGGTCCTACACTGCAATAATTTGCCGTGACTACAACTGTAGCCTGGAAATTTCAAACGATCAGATGACTAGAAATTTCAAACATTGAGAAACCTATAATATGCTTACTGATAGAGGGGTAAACTTTATGATTGTATTCTTAGAGGATCGCTGGTCACAATGACTTGCCTCTGATATGTATTACGTGCGTCAGGTCTGACAAATGTTCAGGTAAGGCTGGCTGAACATTGCTGCTTCAAAGTTGAGTGAGTCAATCTACTTCCAACCATGCAAGAAAGTTGTCAGAACACTGGTAATCCGTACAAGTGATCGGTACTGAAGCACAACAGACCGCACTGAACAGTCAAGTCCTAGAAACGAATATACTGTATATTCAACTCCTCTTGTCTAATGTTAGGAAAAATATTATGTTGGGCTTTTAGTTTGCAAAAGATGCTTAGTCCCATTTATAGAGAATTATTGGTGGTCAGAACCATTTGACTAGGACAGGTGTTATATTACACTTTTTAGATTAACATTTCTGTAGAACAAACAAATAGTAGGAAAATAATGTACCGTAGAGTTTAAAATCAAAGCTGGAATTAAATGGTGAATGAATGATTGAATCAAGCTAGGTACCGCAGTATATGGAGCCTTGCTTGTGCATGGAGCATTGCCTGCTAAACAAGGGCCTGTTTTGGTGCCTAACCTGAGATTCTTGCTACTGGTTGGAAAAAAAAAAATCAGATGAAAATAAAAGATCCCATTGATTTCAACAATGGAACACCCTAGATTAATCTTACCAGACGGTTGTAGCCTACCATAATCATTTTGCTTTCTGCAAGCATTTTATATGGGACAGAATTTTTAACTTGTTTTTTCAAAAAGATTTGATTCTGACAGCGAAAAAAAATTGCATGAGAGGTATCCAACCTCGAACTTGGACTACAAATCTTACAAGGAAACTTCTGTGCAATCCAAAACAGGTTCTAGGTCATCCAGGACAGATCCAGGACTTCCTTCTTCATATTTAAGACCTTGATAGGACAGAAATTTTCCTTTCAAACATTTTAGGCCAGTTTCGAGGTTGTACAAGTTCGAGGTATGATACCCCTCCTGTACGTAAATAGAACTTTCAAGATTTAAGTGGGAAAATAACTTACAATACAGAAATTTACAATAACTTTAGAGGATGCGAGAAAATAACTGAGAGGTTTTTTCAATCGAAGACTCACCAAAAATAATCCAAATGACTACCCCAGGTAGGTAAGCTCTGCTGAAACTTGGACCGTAACCACAAGGTTGAGAGAGACCAGCGAGGTTAATGCACACACAAGTCTCCTCCAACCCTGTAATAAAGGTGCCAAGATGTGAATGTCACAACACTGTTCCATGATGAAAGACCATTTTTTGGCACACTGAAGGTTGGGATTTCATCAGACATACTTGAGTAGTCCAGCAAGCTACAACACCTGATCGATTTGCAACACATGGCAATCGATCAATTTATTTTGCTTTTCTACACTCGTTGCCCAGACCTTTTGAAATTTCCGCGGTGGGTTAGTACGAGCTCGAAAAAGTAAATCGCCCCGGTGCCGCGGAGGTAACGGCAAGCGATAACAAGAAAATGGCGTATTGTTGAAGCTCGATCTATGGGACATTATAAATATTTATTTTCAAAGGATTTTACAAAAAATAAAGCATAATAGCTGTCCATTGTGCTTTAAAGTCTTTGATTCATGTGAGCCGAGAAGCTGGGAGACGTCATCATTTTTCGATGGGTGGGATTTTACAAACACATTGTTACCTTTGTTTTCCTCAAAATCGTCAAGGTAGCCAACGTTATTCACAAATTACTTGAACATGATTCACTCCTGAAAGCAAGTCTGCCATTGCTAATTAACTATTCATAGATCTCCCCGCGGTGGTCAAAAGAGTTACTAAACCTTCGAGAAGATCGAGTTGCGTGTAAGAGGATTAAAACAGAGGATTATATCACCATGGGGACGTTTAGATATGTCGGATTTTTGGATATTTGGTCTCGGAAGCTGAATATTAGAATTCTAGACGTTGCAAGTGCTAGAATGCTTATGATGCAACTCATTTTTTTCATTAAAAAACCATCTCAATTGATGTGTTACAACTTATTATTACAACGGTTGTACGATGCATTCACGGGGAACGCAACGGCGCTTTTTGTCGGCAAATCGTTAAATCTTGTCGCTAAAATCTGGGCTTGCCTCCCACGAAAATGGGCTAGTTTCGCCACTGGTTCTATGTAATATAGCCTATGGAGGTGGGAAATGGGTAATAAAAGTGTTGAATAGAACCTTACTACTAATCAATGTTTCAATTCAATCTAGTTTATTCATTACAAATCTTGAAACGGCGGTAAGCCGACTAGTTGAGTATTCATAAAACATACAGCAAGATTATAATATATCAAGCAATCTGCACATCCCATTATAACCCATAAACTGGCATGGGAATTTATAATAATAATAATAATATATTGCAAAAAAAAAGGCCGCAAAGCCTCTACAAAGTTCTTTTGAAACATTTAGGGTCGTACATTTGGGAAAGAAACATTCCATCAATTTCTTTCTTGAATTGGCTTATTGATGGGGAGTTTGCTGTTTCTTCGGGCAGTTGATTCCAATGGGGTGGCACGCGGTTTTGATTGTTGACGCGGTTATTTACGTCAGATCGTATACCCCAGTATAAAAATTACAACGATTATATCAATGAATCTTAATGAATGAACTAAAACACCAAATATAGTAAAAAAAACAACAACAGGCTATTGAAAACAAAAAGAGAAAAAATAAATAGAAAAAAGATATAACTATTATAAAAAGAAGACTAGAGAACCATCGCACCATTTAAATGGAGTTATCCTTGCTAAACGGCCGTACATGTATACACGTATAAACGGCCGTATATATGGACTGAGAACGTTCTATCTTTCACTAAAGACGAGCTTCCAGTATATGGTGGTACGTGAAGTCTAACAAGAGCTTTCAAAATCGATAATACCACAAACCGGAAGGAACGCTCACCCAATCGTTTAGTAAAGCCAAAAACGAAGAAAGATCAATCAATCAAGTTTCTAACTAGCTTAAAGCTAGGTGAGGACAATACGAAAGTATTTCCAAAATCCATAAATACGACAATAAATTAGCTAATAGCCTACACTTTACAAGGTATGACCTGAAATAAATGCTGGAATAAAACTGTGTAAAGATTGGGTGACGGATTGGCAGGATACGGCATAAAGCTGATTGCCAGTGTTCCTACTGGACCGACGCACGGATGACGGGAGGGGAGAATAGACTGAATAGGAAATATACTGTGTAGAGGAATAGATCTGGCGACAACACACCATCGAAACTGGTGCGGTAGCACCAGCGCATCGAACAGACTTGCTCTAATATGTCACTTATATATACATACACATGTTTTGGACGCATATAAGTGATAATGATACTAATAACCCATAATAATGCACAAACCTACAAAAAGACGGAGTAATTAAATAAAGAGAAGAAAAAGAACAAAGAAAGAATTGAAAAACAGAAAATTACTGTCAACAACAATAATGGAAACAACGCATGTAATTTATTTAGTAAGTAATTTACTTGTAACCCGCCATTTTTAGAGAGCGAAGTAAGTGGAAGAAATTAATAAAACACGCGAAAAGACACGCACAAAAAGATACATTTATTCAAACAATGTTTACAACGGATACGTCAGCTACGATTCTTCATCAGCTGATGAAGAATCGTAGCTGGCGTATCCGTTGTAAACATTGTTTGAATAAATGTTTCAAAGTCAGCTTGGGCTGAAAGAATATTTATCAAAAAGATAAAATTTTCTATCTTCGGACAGGAAAATATATTCTTCTCATATTTGAAAAGAGCATTTCGCTAGTGACTTTTTTAAGAGAAAAACTTCCAAAACAGATCAGAAGGTGCCGTACTACAACACGCCATAAAGCATATGCACTGGAGATTTTTTTTTATGAGAAAGTTAATCAGCTTGTCGATTGTAAATCTGTGATGTATATATTTCTTGGTGTACTGTCAGTCGTGGCATGCTTGAGTCGTTTAATGGGCGGTTTCTCAAAACGGAGATATTTCGCAGAAGAATTTACTGGACGATGCACTGAGATCTCATTAATGCCGGAACAACTCTTAATTGAAAAAATAAAAACGAATGAACAGATTAAAATTCAATTTACACTGTTTCTGTTGAAATCCCACCCAACTCTCTGTTGTGGTGCCGCCTTTCTCAGATGTGTAAAAAACAATGGCAAAACTGTATATAGCCTAGTTGAGAACTACAGAGCCTCTACTCTACCTACCTACCTACCTACCTAGTTTTTGTTCATAAAAGATATGTATGGTTAAATATACCGAACTGTAACTGTAACCCCGTAAATGACAACGTCACGAAATACCCAGCCATACAAAAATATGGTTCGGACCTAAAAATAGGCTATATAGTTTCACTCAAGTCTGAACATTTTCCGATGACTTTTCCACCTTCCATGTTTCAACCCGATAGATCCACTCGTTCGTCCCTAGACATGCCACAAGATTTCCGGTACCCCTCCCCCACCCACCCCCTACTCCCTCTACCGCAGCCGAATCTGGTTCGGACTCCTAAGTTCATGGATCATCTAACACATTTTATCTTACCAACTATCGAGTTTCACTTGAGTCTGAGCATTTTGGGGGAGCTTCCAGTGACTCCTCGCCCCCCAACCCACCGTCTTTGGATCAGAATCGAACCTCTTCCTGTCCGTCAGGTTTGACTGGAACCGGAGCATAGCATATCTGCAAATTTCAAATACCCTCTACATCCCCCCCCCCTACCTTGGTTGGATCCGGTCCGGGCGCAAAACATCAAATCAAGGCCGCATAAGCTCGGAGCCGTCGAACTTGCATCCCATTCTGTCCATCCGTTTAGTTTTTGTGCATGTCAAAAAGTCCCCCCGCCCCCCATAAAACACCCGTCATAACAATGAGACATAACATCAAACGGAGCCTTCCACGCGAAAATTTCCCCTGATGAATAGAAACCAACCTCCTCCTTCGGTTAGCTTGGCCTGAAGGAATACTTAGTCCTACATATGTAGAAACAGTAAATAATACCAAGACCAAATAATCCCAAGAACCTCCGTCTCCCTATCTCTGCAATACGACTACGCGGAGTAAAATATATTCCGATACCCTAACCGATGCAAACGAGCGGAGGAGGAGCTACGCAAAACATCATAATTTGTTACCCCTACAAACAGCTATATCGCAGTAGAACCCCGTAGAAGAATACGAACGCCGACTATGTCGTCCTTTACAGCTCATTGGTTGTGTACCACTGTGACCTCACGTCTAACTCGTTGCAGACCGGGTTCTCCACCCCTGCAAGCATCCTGCAGTGTTTCACCTGGTATGCACAGCGGCGAAGATGGAAGTAGACGGGTATCAGCTCAAACCTCACAGCAAGTACCTCTAGCTCCAATTCAGTTTTAGCGGGGTAATAGTCGCTGCATGGGGCCAAAGACGGAGGAAATAATCTGACAGAACCTCCGTCTCCCTATCTCTGTAATATGATTATGCGGAGTCGAATATTTGCCCATACCGTGTCCGCTACGAACGAGCGGAGGTTACTGGCATCGAGCCACATTACGTTTCGTTACCTCTGCAAATAGCTAAATCGCTGTTAAGTCGGTGGTGAGGAAAAGTAGGAGTCAAAGCTGATTGGTTCTATGGACGCGCTCCAGAGTGGGTCAGCGCACGGAGTCCGCCTCCTGCCAGCCTCCTTCACTATTTCTTGTGCGATAAGCAACCTCGAAAACGGAAGAGGACTAAACGGGGATCAACATCAGCTCAAAGCTAGAGTAAATACCTCTAGGTCCGCTCAGTTTTCTCGGGGTTTTCGTAGTCGCTACATGCGACTAAAGACAGAGGTCCTGTCTGATTGTTTGTTCTTAATAATACACATAAACCAGCCTCCTACCAATGTAAAGTAATTACCGAAGTACACCAATTTCACAAATTAAAGCTTTGAGTCCGTCGTCAACAGTTTTCTCACTGTGGAGCTTCATGTGCCTATTTAAACTACGACTAAGCGCAAAGGTTTTATCACAGACACCACAGGGGAATGGTTTCTCCCCAGTATGTTTTGTCATGTGCTCCGTCAATCGCCTGCGGGTGATAAAGGTCTTGCTGCATACTTCACAAGAATGTGGTTTTTCCCCTGTGTGAAGTCTCGTGTGATACACCATATCACCTCGCTGGGTAAACTTTCTGTTACAAAATTGACAAGAAAAAGGCTTTTCTCCTGTGTGCGTCCTTACATGCTGGTCCCTGGCACCACTTTCGGAGAATCTTTTCTCACAAAAATCACAAGCATAAGGCTTTTCTCCCGTGTGCGTTCTCATATGAAGTGACCTTACACCTTGCTGAGCAAACTTCTTGTCGCAGAATCCACAGGAGTAGGGTTTTTCTCCAGTGTGCGTTCTAACGTGCCGGACCAGGTGGGAGTTCAAAGCAAAGCTCTTCTCACACGTGTGACACGTGTAAGGCTTTTCTCCAGTGTGCGTTCTCATGTGCCTCACTAGTTGACCGTTAATGGCAAACGCCTTGCCGCATACGTCACATGAGAACGGCTTTTCGCCAGTGTGCGTTCTCGTGTGCATGACTAGGGCGGAATGCTGAATAAACTTTTTATCGCATACGTCACAGGGATATGGTTTTTCACCAGTATGAGTTCTCATGTGCTGCACTTTGTGACTGATCCGAAGGAATGTTTTCTCGCACAATTCGCAGGAGAAACATCTTTCTCCTTCGTGTTTTCCATTTTCGGATGTGTCCACACACTCAGATTTAAACAACGGTTGATCTTCTTTCGAAACATTGTCTGAAAGAGAAGTAATCCATGAAATCATCTTTAGAGCTTAATGGAACAAGGCTGAAATCCCGCAGTCTAGTTACACATCACTTGTTCACTTAAATATGCCCGAAGATTCGTAAAAATGCGTTACTCCGATTGTTCGCTATCAGCAGATAATCGATTTTATCGAATGAACTTATTCCTTCGTATTTCTGGTACCTCTATGCGCCTGTCCCTCTATGCTAGAAGTATTTACCAACTACGAATATAAGCCATTGCTGAAAACTAAAATAAAAATTTCCGATTCCTTGCAAGACAGATCTTAACATCATCTTCTCACTTTCGACTAGTTTTGACAGTCGTTACTTTTCCGGGCGCGTCTTTAAAGTTTAACTGAAACGGGCTGGGATAGGACAATCTAGTTACCAATCATTTGTTCACTTAGATTGGCTTGAAGATCCACTGGAAATGCGTTATTTCGTTGTCCGCTATTCACGAATAATCGATTTTCAAATAGTGGAATTTCCGTGTGATTTGTGGTACATCTATGCGCTTGTATCTGTGTGCATGCGTTACCAGAAAGATTTATGAATTTTTGTTTGTCAGGCACTAAGCAGTCTTCACCAAGCTCACCACTGCCCACTGAAAAGCCGCATTTATGTTGAGATTAAAATTTCCCGCGTCACAGTAGAATTTACGTTGTGGAGACGCCGCAGATATTAGGAACGTCACAACTAGAGTAGATAGTGGAAAATAAAAAAATCTCTTAGCAGAATCCAAATTATTCGTTGTATCCAAATAAATGACATACACATAAGTTGGCTTTGCAGTTAAACTTTAATCCTGGAAATACAGGGTTTTTTTTATTCAGATTATCTGTGTCTGAACGAATTTTAGGTTATCGTGCAAGCAGCGCACATTCTGAACGCAACTACTAGAGCCTCGGGTTAAAAAATTACAAATCCCTTAGCTGGGTCAAAATATTTCAGTGTATCCAAATATCAGATGTAAAAATGAGCTGCAGTTTCAGTTAAACTTTAACGCACGAATCACAGTTAAACCAGCTTATATTCCGATGTTCTAACATTCTCGTCAATCTGCTGACTCATCTGAGATTGTCTAAAATTGTTCTTGATTTTTAGCAAAAGATGAAATGAAAAGCCGAATATCCACGTCAGTTGGACCTTCACTTGTGCAGTTAGGAGTATATAAGCTTTTTCCAGTCTTAGCGCTGGGTGATTCGTCATTCATATTTTGTATGTCACACATGACTTAGTCTATTATCGTTATCGATCGTGATATTATTTACCCGGATTGGGATTATCTTTATAAAGAGTAAGTCAGAAATAAAACCACTACATATTAACGTAATCTTGTCTACTACCACCCTCTCTACCCTAAGACTACAGTGTACGTGGTGACAGCGGTTTTAGGGTTGAAACGTAGTGGACGGGTATTACGATAGCATACAGACTGTCCGACTGACAAAATGACTGACGGAATTACCGAAGAGACGAAAAGGAGATTGGAGTGCCATGTCCTCCAGACGGAACTGGTCAGACAAATGCCGGGGTATTACGGCACAAGGGATGTAGACTCCTTTGTCACATCCGTTACAAATTTCCTGAGTATTGCGGGAATAACAGAAACAGAAAGATTGAGGCAAATGATGTACCTGAGACTGCGAGGGACCGCAATTTCGTTTCTGGACACATTGGAGGGAGAGAATTTTGCAACGCCGAAAGATCTTTTAGACAGATTGAAAATTCGATTTGCAAATACCAGCCAAAAAAGTAAACTGAAGTACGAGATTAGCATTTAAGAGCGGATGAAAGTATAAGAAATTATGCGGACCGTGTGACCCTAATGACCATTGAAAAGCTGGGAAAACCTTAGGGGCGAAATGACCAATTCACGAGGGCGTTTTTTGAAAATTTTAAGAACGGCCTGGGACCGAAACTGCTGCGCCTGGTGCTTTCCAAGCAGCCCCCGACTTGGAAGCGGCATTAAAACTGATCGAGCACGAACTGACTATTGACGAGGTAGTAAAAGCCTAGCAACGGTTGAGAAGTTAGGGATCAAGTTAGGAGCACGTTCAGCTCACCAAGGCAGCATGAATCACCCGCACAGCAAATAAACGAATGGTGATACCGTGAACATCACGCGTTTAGGGGAAGAACTAACTCAAGAACAATCCGCTGCTATGCGTGCTCACGAATTGGCCACATAGCTAGATACTGTGGAAGCGTAGAAACTTTTAACCCCCAAGGGCGCAATTCCCAGAGACCTCCCTTTTCTCCCCCTTCATCTAACGCCCGAGGGCACACTTTCCAGAGAAGCTTCCCCCCAAACAGATCCCACCGCTGTCACCACTGTTGTAACTGAAGCTGGAGCGTAGGGTAACTACGGGTGGTAGTAGCCTACAGCTTGAGGTAGCGTAACCGTAGCGTGTAAGGCGGCGGGTAAGTAAGGGCGGTAGTAGACAAGGTTTACGTTAACATGCAGTGGTTTTATTTCTGACTTACTCTTTATAAAGATAATCCCAATCCGGGCAAATAATATCACGATCGATAACGATAATAGACTAAGTCATGTGTGACTTACAAAATATGAATGACGAATCACCCAGCGCTAAGACTGGAAAAAGCTTGTATACTCCTAACTGCACAAGTGAAGGTCCAACTGACGTGGACTAACCGGAAGCTACCTGATGTCGACGTAGTATGGCATTTAGCAATATCCAACTGACGTGGACTTCAGTTTAACAGGATGTTATTTAGTTCTGAGTCTTCCTTTGTGCAATTAGATTCTACGAAGTAAGAATCATGTGCACTTCGGTATGCACATACAGCTAGTTACGCACTTGACATAGAGACCGACACAACAGTGAACTTTAATATACAAAATTACATTAAAGGAATAATCTCAACTGATGCATTACAGTTAGTTTTACACCGGTTCTATTCTATAAAGGTGGAAAACCTTTATAGAAAACCTACTTTATATACAGCAGGTTGATGGAAAAATTCACATACACACTAAAAAGATTAAACAAAAAAAAGGGTTGAGCTTAGCCTGCCAGCTCTACGAGAATTAAAAATTCAATTATTACATGAGTGGAACTGATTTCTGAGGACAAATCTTGATACTCATATCATGGTCACTCAATTAAGTCCCCCTCGCTGCCAAAGACTGCAGCAGAAACTTCCGAAGTCCCCAAACGAGCTCAATGTACATAATTTTGCTAATTCACAGGTAGGTTAACAGTAAATTACCCGTCTTAAATTGCAGAAGAATATAATATAACAATGGTCAAAATATGCCAGTGCATCAAAATATCAGACGTAAAAATGAGCTGCCGTTTCAGTTAAACTTTAACGCCAGTTAAAACTAGCTTATATTCCGATGTTCTAACACTCTCGTCAATCTGCTGACTCGTCTGAGATCCGTCTAAAACTGTGCTTGATTTCTCAAAAACTACATATCGTCTATTTAGTGTGTTTTTGAACTTTATGAAAAGAATTTAGTCATGTTTATTTACATTGTTTTGTTTAGTGTTTTAATATGTGTATTTTACTTTGTGTATTTTACTCATACTCCGTTGTTATCCAAAAAGCGGGTAACAAATAAATAAATAAAAAAATATCTATCCCATCTATTTTCAGCCTTGCTCGGTCCACTTGGTTCGGTTCTGATGAGAGACGAAACAAAGACAAACTTGCGTAACCAGCATTTCTGGCCAACGAGCCACTCGGAAGCAATAAGCAGTCGCAAAGCAGTTTGCATCAGCAAAGACATTACTGACATAGGAAGCTCGATATCTTTGAAATGCAAAAGGATGTTCTATCCGTTCGCTATCGCTACTCGAAATTGCTGATATCAATTTTATGCCGTGCGGAGTGCCACAATAGTCAATGCTGGGTCAGTACTTTTACAGGATTACACACTTTTTGCGTCAGTTTTCAATTCCGTACATGTGCCGTGCGTAATTTGAATACATAGGGTGATGATGATGGTGTTTGAAATGAGTTGATGTTGAGGTTTCAATCAGGTTAAAGACTTTTTGAGTAGCCAATACAATTAGAACCTCTCCCTATTTTTTTGTGGTGTTCCCCAAGGTACTAATACTGGTCCGATTTTATTTTTAATCATGATAAATAGTCTTATTAACCGAATCGGTAGTAGATTTTAACCGAGTTTTTTTTTGGGATCCCAAAACGTATGGAGGGATACCTATGACATCGCAAAAGTTGTCCGTCTGTCCGTCCGTCTGTTAGCAAGATAACTCTCGAAGGGGTTGAGATATTTTGATCAAACTTGTCAGGAGGACTCTTTAGGTCAAAGTACAGGTCAAGTTCGAAGATGGGCTATGTAGCTCTATATTTAGGGGTGGGGGAGGGGTTTGAAATTAAGGGAAATAAAAAATATTTTTTAAAAGCTAATGAAATAGTCGAATTAGGGGTAAGGAGACATACTGAATCAGAATATGAAATTTATTTTCTCGCTGGACGAATAGTTCATCCGGAATCCGGCGAAAACCGGAAAATTTGTGAAAAGTTTAATTTGAAGTTGATTCGAGGTTCGATTTAGGGGCAAGGAAACGTGCCGAGTCCGAATATGAAAATTATTTTCTCGTCGGACAATTAGTTCGGCCGGAATCCGGCCAAAACCGGAAAATTTGTTTAAAGTAAAAGTTTTATGTAAATTTGATAAGATAGCCTATTCAATTGGACATGCTGAATTCGCATATGACAATCATTTTTTTACCGGAAGTATAGATCGCTCGGAATCCGGCTGAAACCAGAAAATTTGCTAAAAGTAAAAGTTTAATTTGAAGATGATTAGAGGTTGGATGTAGGGGTAACGAGACATGCTGAATTCGTTTTTGAACTTTATTTTTTCGCCGGACAATTAGTTCCGGAATTCCGCCAAAACCGGAAAATTGGCAGAAGTAAGGCAAGAAGTTCCGATCTGCTTCGTCAAAATGGATATGACTTAAAGAGGTAAACACACATGCTGAATCCATATCCGAACTTGGTTTTCTCATATGATTAGGGACTTAATCTGTTTCTAAATTTGCATAGTAAAAGTGTTCAAGGAGTCTATCGAAGACTGGTTCTGGCGAAGACAAGACCCAATTGTCCGGATCAGATTTGAACTTTTGGGATCCCATCGAAACCTTTGGTCTTGTTCTTTCTAAAAACACAGCGAGTCACCTTCATGAAGCTACACGTTGCATAGTAGCCTATGTACAAAATCAAGTCTAAAGTGAAAATTTTGCGCGTTTTACGCTCTTCCACTTCCGTTCTTCAATGATACACCGTCACTAGCCTTTTGCCTTTGGGGGTCGTCCAGTTTTGCAAACGGGCTAGAAAACGTGCCGACAAAAAACGCCGTTGCTTCAAGGCGACAACGTCACTAACGGCTGTACCCGCCAGACTAAAGTTCCGCGGGCGAAATTTTTTGAACCCGCCATTTTTCTGGCAACATTTAACTACTTTCCATGCAAACTCTAGCTTTTAATGTGGTTCAAGACCCCCAAAATTCTAAGCCTCAAACGCCAACTAAATGACGAACTCTTCTTCTAAACAGTGAAGACTGCAAAATTTTGTGAAAACACTAATGATCAAAGTGCCTTTTTGTGATTCTACTACTACCTATTGAACCACAGAGCTGTCGGGCGAAAAGGGCCATCCAGGGTATAGTAGATAGAAAGTAAATTTATTCTGAATTTACAGCAAACAAAAGTAGGCTAGTTTTCACGTCAAAAGACGTGCTTATTCCTGAACTACTGCAATCGTTAGAAGTGAAAGTTAAGTAATGAATGGCAACCAGGTCAAGCTACCGTTAAATGGTAAAGAACAAGAACTAAGAAATGCCACTTAAATTACCGAACTCAGTAACTGGGGACCCAAATAATGAATTCGTACTACCGAAAAACTAACTAAAAAATTAAGGAACAGATCGGGAGCGTCATAACAACCGAATTTCGTAATGAAATAAGCCTCTTGTTAGAACCACCAAAGACAACTGAATTTGGCAAGTCTGGTAACAGATACGGATTAAACAAAAATCCGGTGAATTACCGAATTCGGTACCGAATCAAAACCAAATGAAGCTGATCACAGAATTATGAAATGGACTGACCGAATGCACAGAACAGATATGGACTTGAGAAAAGTCCAATGAATTAACGAACTCGATAACGAATGAGACCAAATAAAAACGTTAAATCACCCAAGTTACGAAGGGAAGGACCGAATACGGTAAAAACGATGCGGGCTGTACAAAAGTTGGGTGAACTACCAAACTCGATAAAGAATAGGAACCGATGAACAGGTTCAATCACCCAATTTGGAAATGTGTGGACAAAAGATTTTTATAAAATGGGCATCACGTTTCGACCGGAATTTTCGCCTTGACGAAAATTTGACCGAATGCCCAAAAGGGTGGGGGGGGGGGGAGGCTGCGCCCTCCCCCCCCCTCGGGACGCCCCTGCTCATGATTATTAATGGTAAGGGTAAGGTTCCCTACACAACAAAAAAGGTTCAAGCTGGCTACCCTGGAAGAGAGACGAACCCACCTTAGCATGGTACCGTTATTAAAACTCTCTTTGTTCCCGGACTACGTAATATTCTCCCTCCCCCCTATACATATTAGACCCCAGCGAGAGAAAACTCGAAAATCCCCACACTAACACTTGTGGCCGGTCTACATGAAAGATACAGAAGCAGGGTGGGGAATGTGGTCCACCAGTCTCACGGCCGTTTTGAAAATCGAACACACCAGTCTCACTGTTTCGAACCACCAGTCTCATAAAAATGGCGCCGGGAACCAGCAGTCTCGGAAACTACCAACAAAATACCAACAGTCTCAAATTCAGACCAACAGTCTCATCTAATTTCCAATTTTTTTAAAGTAAAAAAGTGTTTTCTTTGTTTTTCTCTGTCAGTCCCTTGAATTACGCGCTTGTGTCAGCACTACAGGTAGAGTGAAGCTTGGGCTTTCAATACATGTATTCATCTCTGCTATTGGCTTGGTACTTCTCAGTGAATAGGGCTCTGAAAAAGCAAACAAATTTATTTTTTTTGTTTTCTGTGTTGTTTAATAGAATTCTGCTACTCTGCCAACTACAACAGGTAAACTGAAGCCTGGGCCTTCAAACGATATATGATTCACTGTTACTGGATTACCAAGTGTCACATTGGGTGGCTTTGAAAAAACTGTTTTGGTAAACAAATGTAATTTCTAGGCTGTCTATGCGATTTCTTGGAATTTTCTAACTTTGCGACCAGTTTTGGTAGATTTAAGCATGAGTTTTCCACAAATCCATGTATCTCTGATACTGGCTTAGTCAGTTTGTTGCTGGGTTCCTATGGTAAACTCATTAGCTGTTTTTTTTAACTGCCCTACTTGATACTGTTGAATGTTTTGTCGCCTCACTGTTCAGTTCACCTGACTGACGGTATTAGTTTGTTCCATTCTTTTTCCATGCATTTTCCATGCTTAAAATACTATTCTGAGGCTGTCTATACACAACTACACTAAGAGGTTAAGTATCGCTCAATGGAACCTATTATCGCTCACCAGAGCTGCGTTTGATTTGCATTGACTGATAGCGTTCGATTTATCCAGTCGACTGAGATTTTGGACTAAACTTTGACTTTTGAGAACCGAGAATAAATGGTCATTCGTTCCATGGTTAAGCGATTAAGCTACAGTAAGCGGTCAAGTAACGCTCAATGTACCTATCATCGCTCACCATAGCTGGGTTCGATCCGCATTTCCAGACGACTGAAATCATCATTTCGCTGTTTCATTTGCTATTCTCAGTTGACTGATAGCGTTAAATTTATCCAGTCGACTGACATTGTCGACTAAAGGTGACTTTTGACAACAGAGAACAAACAGTCATTTGTTCCATGGATAACCGATTAAAGTAAGCGGTCAAGTATCGCTCAATGGAACATTTTATCTCTCACTAGAGCTGCATTTGATTTGCATTTCCAGTTAACTTAAATCGTCATTTTGCAGTTTTATTTCCTATTCTCAGCTGACTGATAGGTTCTATTTATCCAGTCGACTGACATTGTCCACTAAAAGTTGACTTTGGACGACCGACAACAAATGGTCATTCGTTCCATGGATAACCGGTTAAGCAACAGTAAGTGGTCAAGTATCGCTCAATGGAACATTTTATCGCTCACCAGAGCTGTGTTTGATTTGCATTTCCAGTTGACTGAAATAATCTTTTTGCTGTTTTATTTGCTATTCTCAGTTAGCATTCAATTTATCCAGTCGACTCAGATTCTCTTTCTTGGGATTTTCTAACTTTACAACCAGTTTTGGTAGATTAAAGCATGGACTTTCCACAGATATGTGTATCTCTGATATTGGCTTAGTCAGTTTCTTGCTCATGGTGTCCTTTGATAAACTCATTAGCTGTGTTTTTTTAACTGACCTGCTAGACCCTGTTGAATCTTTTGTTGTCTCACTATTCAGTTCACCTGACTGCCTGGTCCGGTACTAGTTCGTTCCATGCTTAAAATACTATTTTGGGGCTGTCTCTACACAACTACAGTAAGCGGTCAAGTAACACTCAATGGAAGCTATTATTGCTCACCAGAGCTGCGTTTGATTCACATTTCCAGTTGACCTTAAGTTATTAATTTGCCGTTTTATTTGCTATTCTCAGTTGACTGATAGCATTCAATTTATCCAATCTATTGAGATTGTCCACTAAAAGTTGACTTTGGACGACCGACAACAAATGGTCTTCGTTCCATGGATCACCGGTTAACCAACTGTAAGCGGTCAAGTATTGCTCGATGGAACATTTTATCGCTCACTAGAGCTGCATTTGATTTGCATTTCCAGTTAACTTAAATTGTCATTTTGCAGTTTTATTTCCTATTCTCAGTTGACTGATAGGTTCTATTTATCTTTTCGACTGACATTGTCCACTAAAAGTTGACTTTGGACGACCGACAACAAATGGTCATTCGTTCCATGGATAACCGGTTAAGCAACAGTAAGTGGCCAAGTATCGCTCAATGGAACATTTTATCGCTCACCAGAGCTGTGTTTGATTTGCATTTCCAGTTGACTGAAATAATCTTTTTGCTGTTTTATTTGCTATTCTCAGTTAGCATTCAATTTATCCAGTTGACTCAGATTCTCTTTCTTGGGATTTTCTAACTTTACAACCAGTTTTGGTAGATTTAAGCATGGACTTTCCACAGATATGTGTATCTCTGATATTGGCTTAGTCAGTTTCTTGCTCATGGTGTCCTTTGATAAACTCATTAGCTGTGTTTTTTTAACTGACCTGCTAGACCCTGTTGAATCTTTTGTTGTCTCACTATTCAGTTCACCTGACTGCCTGGTCCGGTACTAGTTCGTTCCATGCTTAAAATACTATTTTGGGGCTGTCTCTACACAACTACAGTAAGCGGTCAAGTAACACTCAATGGAACCTATTATTGCTCACCAGAGCTGCGTTTGATTCACATTTCCAGTTGACTTAAGTTATTAATTTGCCGTTTTATTTGCTATTCTCAGTTGACTGATAGCGTTCAATTTATCCAATCGATTGAGATTGTCCACTAAAAGTTGACTTTGGATGACCGACAACAAATGGTCATTTGTTCCATGGATCACCGGTTAACCAACTGTAAGCGGTCAAGTATTGCTCAATGGAACATTTTATCGCTCACTAGAGCTGCATTTGATTTGCATTTCCAGTTAACTTAAATCGTCATTTTGCAGTTTTATTGCCTATTCTCAGTTGACTGATAGGTTCTATTTATCCAGTCGACTGACATTGTCCACTAAAAGTTGACTTTGGACGACCGACAACAAATGGTCATTCATTCCATGGATAACCGGTTAACAAACAGTAAGTGGTCAAGTATCGCTCAATGGAACATTTTATCACTCACCAGAGCTGTGTTTGATTTGCATTTCCAGTTGACTGAAATAATCTTTTTGCTGTTTTATTTGCTATTCTCAGTTAGCATTCAATTTATCCAGTCGACTCAGATTCTCTTTCTTGGGATTTTCTAACTTTACAACCAGTTTTGGTAGATTTAAGCATGGACTTTCCACAGATATGTGTACTCAATGGAACCTATTATCGCTCACCAGAGCTGCGTTTGATTTGCATTTCCAGTTGACTGAAACTCTGTTATTTGCTGTTCTCAGTTGATTCATATTGTTCGATTTAGCTCTTGGCAAGGGTGTGGAAACTCAAGAAGGTAAGGGAACATCACTAAAAAAATATGACAAAGCGACCTAATCATGTTCTATAACATTTAGACAATTACTAAAATTTGTCTCCTTGATGACGCTGTACGTAGCAGCTTCAATTTGAGGGTCTCATGAAGAGACCTCTTACGTGGACCAATTTATAGTACTTCAACCTACAAACAATAGTATGTTTGTAACGTACAATAGAATGTTCCTATAACAAGAGCAACATCTGTAGAGGAGATAGTACTTCAACAATTAGAAAAAGAGTGAGAAGAATATTCATGGAGGACTAGTAAAACATATGGTATGTGAAAAAAGAATCACCAAAAAGTTGACTTTTGACGATCGAGATAAAATGGTAATTCATTCCATGGTTAACCGGTTAACCTACAGTAAGCAGTCAAGTATCGCTCAATGGAACCTATTATCACTCACCAGAGCTGCATTCTATTCGCATTTCTAGCTAACTTAAATCATCATTTTACTCTGTTATTTGCTGTTCTCAGTTGATTCATATTGTTCGATTTAGCTCTTGGCAAGGGTGTGGAAACTCAAGAAGGTAAGGGAACATCACTAAAACAATATGACAAAGCGACCTAATCATGTTCTATAACATTTAGACAATTACTAAAATTACCCTTTGCTTGTCTCCTTGATGATGCTGTACGTAGCAGCTTCAATTTGAGGGTCTCATGAAGAGACCTCTTACGTGCACCAATCTATAGTACTTGAACATACAAACAATAGTATGTTCCTACAACAAGAGCAACATCTGCAGAGGAGATAGTACTTCAACAATTAAAAAAAGAGTGAGAGGAATATTCATGGAGGACTAGTAAAGAACGTATGGTATGTGAAAAAAGAATCACCAAAACCAACAAAACAAAATTACCAGAGTGGGTGCGTTAGTCCATGTAGGTTAACTTGAACACTTTTAGCTAGGACTTCCATAGCCAGTGTAAAACATTAAGAATAAGCTTATTTTTTTTTTTTTTACCATCATTGGATAGGTAGCGTACTCTGTAGCACCAGATTTGTTAGAACATGAAAAAATGTCGGCCTCATGGCCGCAATTTGAAATGACCAGTAAAAGGTGACCGGTTGGTTAGATTCCGCAATCTTTTTCTCAACCTACGCTTACATTCTCGGTTAACCATGGAATGAATGACCATTTGTTCTCAGTTGTCAAAAGTCAACTTTTAGTCGACAATCTCAGTCAACTGGATAAGTTGAATGCTATCAGTCAACTGATAATAGCAAATAAAACAGCAAAAAGATGATTTAATTCAACTGGAAATGCAAATCGAACCCAGCTCTGGTGAGCGATAATAAGTTCCATTGAGCATTACTTGACCGCTTACTGTAGCTTAACCGGTTAACCATGGAACAAATGACCATTTGTTCTCGGTTGTCAAAAGTCAACTTTTAATCGACAATTTCAGTTGACTGGATAAATCGAACGCTGTCAGTCAACTGAGAATAGCAAATAAAACAGCAAAAAGATGATTTAAGTCAACTGGAAATGCAAATCGGACCCATCTCTGGTGAGCGATAATAAGTTCCATTGAGCGTTACTCTTGACCGCTTACTGTAGCTTAACCGGTTAACCATGGAATGAATGACCATTCGTTCTTGGTTGTCAAAAGTCAGCTTTTAATCGACAATTTATGTCGACTGGATAAATCAATCGCTTTCGGTCAACTGAGAATAGCAAATAAAATGGAAAAATGATGATTTAAGTCAACTGGAAAGGCAAATCGAACGCAGCTCTGGTGAGCGATAATAGGTTCCATTGAGTTTACTTGACAGCTTACTGTAGGTTAACCGGTTAACCATGGAACAAATAACCATTTGTTCTCGTTTGTCAAAAGTCAACTTTCAGTCAACAGTCTCAATAGATTGGATAACCCAAGAGCTAAATCGAACAATATGAATCAACTGAGAACAGCAAATAAAACAGTAAAATGATGATTTAAGTTAGCTAGAAATGCGAATAGAATGCAGCTCTGGTGAGTGATAATATGTTCCATTGAGCGATACTTGACTGCTTACTGTAGGTTAACCGGTTAACCATGGAATGAATTACCATTTTATCTCAATCGGCAAAAGTCAACTTTTTGTCGACAACCTGAGTCTACTGGATAAATTGAATGCTAACTGTGAATAGCAAATAAAACCACAAAAAGATTATTTCAGTCAACTGGAAATGCAAATCAAACGCAGCTCTGGTGAGCGATAAAATGTTCCACTGTTGGTTAACCGGTGATCCATGGAACGAATGACCATTTGTTGTCGGTCGTCCAAAGTCAACTTTTAATGGACAATCTCAATAGATTGGATAAATTGAACGCTATCAGTCAACTGAGAATAGCAAATAAAACGGCTAAATAATAACTTAAGTCAACTAGAAATGCGAATAAAACGCAGCTCTGGTGAGCGATAATAGGTTCCATTGAGTGTTACTTGACCGCTTACTGTGGTTGTGTAGAGACAGCCTCAGAATAGTATTTTAAGCATGGAAAATGCATGGAAAAAGAATGGAACAAACTAATACCGGACCAGTCAGTCAGGTGAACTGAACAGAGGCGACAAAACATTCAACAGTATCAAGCAGGCAGTTAAAAAAAAACAGCTAATGAGTTTACCATAGGAACCCAGCAACAAACTGACTAAGCCAGTATCAGAGATACATGGATGTCTATCTACCAAAACTGGTCGCAAAGTTAGAAAATTCCAAGAAATCTCATAGACAGCCTAGAAATTACATTTGTTTACGAAAACAGTTTTTTCAGAGCCACCCAATGTGACACTTGGTAATCAAGTAACAGTGAATCATATATCGTTTGAAAGCCCAGGCTTCACTTTACCTGTTGTAGTTGGCAGAGTAGCAGAAGTCTATTAAACAACACAGAAAACAAAAAAATAAATTTGTTTGCTTTTTCAGAGCCCTACTCACTGGGAAGTACCAAGCCAATAGCAGAGATGAATACATGTATTGAAAGCCCAAGCTTCACTCTACCTGTAGTGCTGACACAAGCGCGTAATTCAAGGGACTGACAGAGAAAAACAAAGAAAACACTTTTTTACTTTAAATAAATTGGAAATTAGATGAGACTGTTGGTCTGAATTTGAGACTGTTGGTCTCGTTTCCGAGACTGGTGGTTCCCGGCACCATTTTTCTGAGACTGATGGTTCAAAACAGTGAGACTGGTGTGTTCCGCGAATGAGACTGGTGGACCACATTCCCCACCCTGAGAAGGAGTTTTGCTCCAGCATGTGCTCAGTTGTGTAATAACCGATAAGTTAGTTCTTTTTGGTGTTTTTGTGCCAAAACTGTAGAGTAACAGAATGATATTTTATTTGTTTTTTATGACGAGAATTCAAATTGGGCGGTTACGCTGTGATGGCTACTTCTGAGAAATAAAATTATATTTTATTATGGTTTAGAGTATTGGTAACAAGGAATCAGAGTGGTGAGAAGAATAACTGCCATGACGGAAATAGGTCCGAGAACAATTTTTGGGTTTGTTGTTAGTTGCATTTTTGCAGATACAACAGTCTAAAGGTCATTTTCACAGTTATCGTAGTATCTGATATTCAGATCTGCAATGTATCTGATAGTCAGATCAGATACCGCCGTCCCCGGTCACGGTCTCGACAACCGTGACCACAATCCCGACCATGGAATATTTTAGTTGTTTGTCCAATTGGTGGGGAAAAGTTACGTCACTCTAGATGTCAGTGTATATCAGTATTTCTTTTAAGATGATTTCGAAAAGTTCAAATCCGGCCGTTTTGCAAATATTGTCGTTTTTCAGAGCAACCATAGAACCAGATACCCCGGTATCTGCAGAATGACTAATTGTATATCCAGTTACCGTTATAACAGATACCATGGTATCTGCAAAAACGCAACTAATATATTTTGCTAACTAGGAATACTGTCAAAAGAAGTGAGAAGGAAAAATATTGGAAAAAAGAAGAAAAGTAGATCTTTCTTTCAAGATATTTCTATCGTTTTTTGGACAACTGTTAAGCAGTTAAGTATCACAGGGACACTCAAAGTTTGAGAATGAGCGTGTCCGAAAGCTCCGAAACGAACGAAAATGCTGAATTAATTCAGCATTTTATGCAGCATTTCGCTTTCGGACTTAAATTTTCGCTCAATTAATGCAGCATTAATTCAGCATAAATTCATCGAAAAATTCAGCAAGAATGCTGAATTTTCAAGAAGAAACTGGGGAGTAAGGCGATTCTCTCAGTGTTGCGGCGGCAAACATAACAAATACAAAAAGACAACTGACAATTTGGCAAACATTCCAAATTCTAAGAGAACTGGCGATCATGGCCAACGAGAAAGGAAAGATAAGAAGGTTGGATATCGGTAGCTGGCCCATTTTGTAAGCTTTATACGGCTAATTCTTTTTTCTTCTTCTTCTTCCTGACTTAAACTTTAAAATTCTAGAAGTGTCAGAGAAGAAAAAAGGTAACAGCTTTCGGACAAAAAGAAAAGAAAATGCAGCATTAATGCAGCATTTACAGCCCCAAAAAGCTTTCGGACACATTCAATGTTGTTACTGGATTGAAATACAATACCAAGTAATCCTGTAGGCCTATTTATGAAGCAATAATATAGCTAAGATGGGTCTTTAAACAACTGGATACTATGCACAATGTACTACTCTATAAAAGACCTATCCTACAGATGATACTAACTTACTCTACTAGGCTACAGGAGGGGTATCCAACCTCAGGCAAGATTCCAAATTTTCAGAGATGTGTTTCCTTCAGAACAATCTATCTGGCTTAAAAAGGATCCAAAAATTATGACAAACTAATTGAATGGTTTACATAATGGACAAACAAATACTGCTTCAATGTTTTATAAGTAGTGCACTGATAGACAAAAATGCTCCTCATTATAAAATGTTTCCATCTCAAGGGCGTTTTTCCCCATTAAAAAATTATATATTTGGTTTGATTTGGTTTTCACATGAGACCCCGTCTTGTGGGTCCTGGTTTGTCTACGTTGCTCCGACAAGGGAGTCCTAGACTTCTAAATTATATTCCAAAAATTCTTTATGGTATTGGTCACGGTACAAGTCCCTTGTGTAAAGTGACATCTATATTGCTTCAATGTTTCTAGTTAAACATATTTTTCTTTTTTTCAAAGCAGATTCAAAACAAAGAAATGACAGAATTTTAATATCTTTGGACAAATTACTGTTGAAAAAGTCATATTTTGCCTCTTGACTGTCAGGACACCATGTACATTTCATTTTAACAGGCAGCAATTGAGGTAGTGTAAAAACAAGGTCAGGCACCTCTCCTGTACAGTGGAGATATGCTTATGTGAATGTTTGTTGGCACTGGACTTTGCCATTTTCATGCACCTGCTTTGTCTAAAGCTAACTACCAGTTAGCCAAAATAGGTAATTAAGGTCATCTGAAGACACCTGGCATTTTGGATCTTCATTCGACCATTTAGCCTAAAACTGCACTGCTCACATTAAATTAACTATTCACATAAACACACCTCTACTATAGGCTACTCAATCAAAACAAACTCTTGCAACTGCAACTTTATCTATTATTCACATAACCTGCTATCTTTAGGGTTTCTGCCAATCTGGCTGCTCTAGTCTTCTCCGGAGCAGGAGGTCTGCCTCCATTTTGCTGTCATCTGGTCAGTCTTATGATCTCCTAGAACCAGGGGCGTCGCAAGTGCATTTTCAGTGGGGGGGTGCAGAGCCAAAATTTTACCGAATATTTATTCAAACAATGTTTGCAACGGATACGTCAGCTACGATTTTTTTCATCAGCGATATTTCGGCCCTTCTTGGCAAGGGTCCTCGTCAGCTGTCAATCTTCTGGTTCAACTTCGGGGAAGGAAACAAACCTGTAATCAAAATCGTAGCTGACGTATCCGTTGCAAACATTGTTTGAATAAATGTTTCAAAGTCAGCTTGGGCTCAAAGAATATTTTTTTTTTTTTTACCGAATCTTTCAAAAATTTTACCCAATCCTAGAACTAAGAATTCGAGCTTTAAATTATGGGACAGAAACGATTACGTAGGAAGAGTAACAATAAAAGGCAGCATGAACGTCGATAAGCCAACTATTAGGCGCCGTTTTGGCGAAGCCCACATAGAGAATACGTTGCCGGGCATGATTGCAGTAACAGCTACTATCTATTATAGCCAACAGAAAATTAAATCGAGCGCCGCAGGCGAAAATTTTCGAAATCCATTTTTTTTGTTTTTGTAGGCTAAAATTTAATTGCTTCTATTACAAATTCTATCATTTACCGTTGATGAAATACCGAGACTCTTAAGAAGTTCTAGAAAACGGATGGAGCGACGTTCCGGCAGCAGCAGCAACTGTAGTCTAGTCAATATACTACCTATGATAACATAAAGTGAGCGCCGCAGGCAACATTTTTTTTTGCTTTTTCCTGCCAAATTTAATTTCCATTCAAATTCTAGCTTTTAATGTTTCGAAATCTCAATCCTAAAACTGGCTTAAAACCCCCGTCAAATTATGCGCCCTTCCACAAAATAGAGAACATTACGAAAAGTGCTGCAGGCGGAATTTTCGAAATATTTATGATCAGATTTTCTTTTTGGGATCCGAAATAAAAGTAAGGACTATCGATGATATCACAGATCATCAATTTTGTCTGCGACAAGTGCTTCACTCGACCTCTTCTGAATTTCGAGGTTCGTGGTAACTTCCGGATCCTGGCAATTACAACGAATAAGTTACCGAATCTCAGTTATTATACCGAATAAGTTTAGACCGATAGCGTGTTCGGGGTTCTGTATAACCACCGTATCCCGGTTAGTATACCGAATTGTTTCGGTATCGAAAGACTACCGAACAATATTCATATTTGGTATACTTTCGTCGAAACTGGAACAAAGTCAGGATTCGTGGTTAACTTCCGAATCCTGGAAATTACACTTAATAAATTACCGAATCCCAATCATGACACCGAATAATTCTGAACCAACAGCTTATTCGGGAGTCTGTGTAACTGCGGAATCTCCATAAATATACCGAATAGTTTCGGCATTGAAAAATTACCAAATGATTTCAGTAATTCTCTCACCAAATTCGTGATAACTAACGAATACTGGCAACTATACCGAATCCCGATCATTATACCGAAGAGATTTGTACAGATAGCCTATTTAGGAGTCTGTATATATCTACTGAATCGCCGTAAATCGAAAAAATACCGAACAATTTTAGTAAACTTTTGGGCCTCCTGCCCAAAATTTTATCGAATCTCAAAAAGGTGGGGGGTGCTGCACCCCCGGCACCCCCCCCCCTTGCAACGCCCCTGCCTAGAACTGCCAAACCTCTATCTGGGGAGGTTTGGCAGGTCTAGAAGATCTTATGACTACAAAAATGAGGCAAACCTCCTGCTCAGAAGATCAGTGGAGCAGCCAGATTGGCAGAAACCCTACAGATAGCAGTTCATGTAGATAAGATAAAGACTGGTTGGTTCATTGATTGATAGACAATACCTCAGCTTCAGGAGATTACTTGACAGCCAGATCAGAGCTGGATCAGTGGAAACCTCCCAGGTCGGCCAGAGGTCGGCAACTACAACAGTGGCAAGATCAGGTCAAACCAGCAAGAGTGGCACAGACTCTGTATATAGACTAACTGTGAACAAGAATTACAACAAATTAAAGCGCTAAACTTGAATAATTAACTCAAAAACTAGGAAAAGAATTTAAAATTTTGCATTGAAAAGACTCACAAAGGAGGGGACACATCTTCTTTTTTACCAGGCATGAATCAGGTCAATTGCCTGGATGGGCGAATATCTACACATGACATAATCTTTTTTCAAAATAAAGCTGAAAAATATACCTGACAAGTCAAGACCTGGTTGCAGTTGTTGCATCTCTCTTTTCACCACTTCACTCGGTTCTTCTTTTATATATACTGCGCGGCATTGCTCCTGGTGCTGTAGAAGACTGCCTTCACAGGAAAAATTATCAAAGCAGTAGGCGCAACTTGTAACCATCGTTTGATCCCTTTTCTAGAAAAAAAACAAGTACCTCTAGAAACACGGGGAAAGAACAGTTTGAATACAACGCGCTACACTGTTACGAGGCACCTATCGACCAAGTAATTCAATTCTTCGGCACTAATAGCCTGTGAAGAAGTCCGCTAGAGAATGCGCTGGCTGTTTTTGGAACTTTTCAAAAGCTCGCTTCACTTTCCAGATCTGTTTAGTTTACATCGGAGATAACACCAGCCTGGATTTTTGTGCCTGCAAGATTAACTGACACCTGATAATAGTTGCGTTTTTGCAGATACCATGGTATCTGTCACCACGGTAACTGGATTTGCAATTAGTCGTTATTGCATCTGGCCAGTCACCCTGTAATATTCAGAAATCACGGTCCCGACCACAGGCCTGGCTTTTAGTCAGATAGGTAGAAAGAATTTTGGCACTTGTGATGTATAGTCCCCGAAGCCGCGCCGACAGTCGGCGGCGCGCCGAAAGTCGGCGACGCGCTGAAAGTCGGCTGCACGCCGCCGAAAATAACTCAGCGGGCCACTGCCGAAAACATTTTAGAGCGCCGCCGATGGGGTCGGCGGAGGCGGCCAGCCGGTACAATTCTGACGCCGAATATTTCTGAGTGATGTGTATCTGATTTTCTTTCCATGGAGCTTTATCCTCCCAAGGCTCCAGGTTGTTGTTCTGTTTTGTCACCAGTGTGCACTAACAGAAAGAGTCTGCGCTTGTGGCGGCAGTGCAGGAATGACAATTTTTACCAAAAATTGTATGTTGCCTTCAGACCGTGTAAACAAAGCGCCAAAAAGCATTCGTGCTGCCTGTCTGTAGTTCCATCTGTCCAATTTTACTTAGTTCAGACACTTCCAGACAAGCTAGAACAGTAAAACTTGTCATTCCTTTTTGGCGGAGGCGTAGTTCACTGAACGTTGGCCAACGTTTGAAATTCCCTTGAAATTCCCTCGATTGCTGGAGGATTCCGAATTTCCTAGAAGTACCCTTGATGTCTCACTTTGCTAGTTCCGGCAAGCTATAGGTCTACGAAGGACTATAAAGGACCCGACCGATACTCAATGAAACCTTGTTTTCCGGGTCCGACCATCCTGTGTGGGTTGGTGAGGGAAATCCTGGACCTTGTGAACCGCGTGTATAGCGAAAATTGTCATGGCTCCTAAACAGCCCGGATTTAGACCCAGGACCTTCTTGAGCGATTATTCGTTACTGTAAAGTCAGTTGAGTAGTAGTCCATCTACATAGCATGTGATAGTATCTGGTCCAGATCTCAAATGGCAAATCCGGGCAGTGGCGTCGCAAGTGGAGGGAGGCAGTTTTCGGTATTTTTTCCATAGCAGAACGCCGAATTTCGATTCGGCGCGGCTTCGGGGACTAGTGATGTGACTGAATATTAGTATTTCTTTCCGGATGACTTTGACAATTTGGCAATTGTCATTTTTTGCATGCAACCTTAGGCTAGTATCAGACACCACGATAACTGCAAAAACGACAAAACACAAATCCACTTGTCTCGGTATCAGATCCAAATAAATATTCCTTCAGCCCAAGCTTACTGCGAATCATATTTGATAGTGCAAAATAGATACGTCAGCTGGATTTTATTGGAGCTACCTTTCGGCCCTTCTTGGCAAGGGTCCTCTTCAGGCTTAAAACCGCTCAAATTGGAAAAACGAACTTGTGGGAAACACGAGTTTTTCGTCTAACCAAACCAAAAATACTAACCGAAAACTAACCAAAAGACGCCAGTGAAATTAGAGAAGAACGGGAAACGTCGCCCGAACGATGACTCAAATCCTATGTCAACCAATCAATGGGGCTCGTTCGGCTGGTGACGCTTCGGCTCTTCGCTAGAGTATAAGGCGATACTTTATCGGCACGAAGAGTGAAGGGCGTTTTCACGTCGATGGCTGCGTAGAGCCGAACTGGTGATCTGGTGTAGAGCATTCCGGGCGAGAATGAAAATATCGGTCAGGCGCTGAGGAGGATGGGTTCCGTCCATGAAAATATGCCCATTCAGCTGGATGGGAGCGGAATCAACGATAGAAAACAAATTAAAAGAAAAACTACCATTTTCCAAGGCAACCCTCAGGTGGTGGCGTCAGCGTGAAGTGGTCGAAGCCCTGCCTAAAACCCATCAATCGGGGGCGTCACCATGGGGGGGGGGGGGTCAAGAAATTCAGTTTCATTCATCTTGAAAGGAATTCTCGTCCCGCTAGGCTTTATTTCTAGTCGATCGTCTTCACGAACGGAATCGTTTCAAGTCGAGCAGAATTCCTTTCTACTCGACGAGACTTCTTGTTCGTTAAGCACTACTTCATATACAGTAGGTTGATGGAAAAATTCGAAAACGCACTAAAAAGATTAAAAACCAGCAGTACGGAAATTAAAAATTACATTATCACATGAGTGGAAAAAATTTTTGAGGACAAACCATGATACACATATCATGGTCACTCAAATAAGTCCCCTTACTGCCAAAGGCTGCACAGCACAGACTACCGAAGTCGCCGAACGGAGCTCCATGTACATAATCTTGCTGATTCACAGGTAAACTAACAGTATACTAACTGAGATTAGTAACAGTATTTACAGGTTACTAACAGTAAATTACCCGCCTTAGATTTCAGAAGAAATTCATTGTGCTTTCTTGAACTAGTCGCCTGCATGACACATAATCGTAAATCATGATCCGATCGTTTCTCTACAATTTATTTCTTTGTTCACGATTTCGAGTATTTTGGGTTTCGGGGATCCGAAACACACAAGAGAATGAAATAGTTTTACTGCAGCTGGCCAAAACCGTATCTAATAGACTCGATGGCCCGGATCCAAAGTCCCACAAGTATCTCTCTTTGAGATCCCCCCGAAACCTTCCGTGTTGGTATTTTGGTTTTGAAATTGTTTAGTACTACTCCTTTTTCTTTCACAATAACGGTTGGAATAATTCAATTATTTTCGTTTTGACAAAAAGCAAAGCTCTTCCGACGACAAACAGTTTTTCGGGAACTGGCGAAAACCGGATCTGCTATGGACATGATGGTCCAGATCCGTAGTCCCAAAAATTATCCCTCTATGAGATCCTTCCGAAACTTGCCATCTTGATATTTTGATTAAACTATTTATAATTCTTCTACTAAAATTAACAGGAAAAATACTGCACACAGTTCTGAGGACAAACTTTCCTGCACATACCCTGGTCAGTGCAACCGGTCACCGCAAAGGCCAACGACTGCACAAATTTCCACATTCGCCAAACGGAGTTTGCTGATTCACAGGTCACAGTAAATTACTCGGGTTAAAATTACAGACGAACAGACCATTCAGTGTGCTTTCTTGAATTATTTCACCTGCATGAAAGCAAGCTATTTATTTTTCTCGACTAACCCTAGGTTCACACAGACTATTTATTCAAACAATGTTTACAACGGATACGTCAGCTATGATTTTTCATCAGCGATATTTCGGCCCTTCTTGGCAAGGGTCCTCGTCAGGCTGTCAAATGATGAAAAATCATAGCTGACGTATCCGTTGTAAACATTGTTTGAATAAATGTTTCAAAGTCAGCTTGGGCTCAGAGAATATTTATATACGAAGTACGGAACTTTCACAGCCCAGACATGCAGAATAAATTTGACAGCCTGACGAGGACCCTTGCCAAGAAGGGCCGAAATATCGCTGATGAAAAATCATAGCTGACGTATCCGTTGTAAACATTGTTTGAATAAATGTTTCAAAGTCAGCTTGGGCTCAAAGAATATTTGTTCACACAGACGTTCACACTGAGGCGATATCGGCCATCGCCGAGATTTTCGTCGCCAAATCGGCGATTTCTGTTGCTTCGTCAGGCGATTTTCAGTGTTGGGAAAATTCAACTTTAATCGGGCGATAGTCCGATTTTATGCACGCAACAGCAACATGGACGACCCTTTTGATGATTCACTTTTAGAAAAAATAATTGTTGCTGTTCAGTTCTAACCCATTTTGTATGAAAAGCGAGAAAAGTGACTTTTTTTTCATTTTTTTTGCGTTAAGTTCTGTTGCCGACGAAAATTCAGTGTGAACATCCAGGCGATAAGAATCTTCTGTCGCTGCGATTGAAAAATCTCGTTCATCGCCGCGTTTGCTCTGTGTGAACCTAGGGTAAGAGTTAACAGGAAAAATGGCTTCTTAGACGGTCATCAATAAATTCAATTCAATTCAATCTATTTATAACCCATCTCAACAAACGGAGGGCGAAACTCCCTATAGATGGAGTAAAAAACAAAATAAATAAAAAAAGAAACACTAACACTAAATATAAAAAATATCAACAAATACGATTAAATAAATAGCGCTGACCGTGGGTGAGACAACATTGACACAGAAGAACGAAATTCCGGAAGCCGTTTGTCAATAACAGAAGTTGTAAAGATTAGGCGGAATCTACTCACCAAATAATTATTTCTGGTCCAAGGGGGATGACTAAGAAGAAGAAATTTGGCAAAACGAAAATACACTCTGCGGACAGATAAAAAAATATTTCTCCAATAGATATCAGAGCGATGAGGCGTTTCTCACGATTGCAATTTCAACTGCCTGAACTACCAAATTTCCTGAATTATATAGTTCCTAATATAGATCTATAGTTCCAAATTTATATAGTTGCTTATGTATTTTTTTCCCAATAATTTTTTGTTCCCAATTATGCTAAATGGTTAAATTACTGAGTCCTGCCACAAATAAATCTGTATAGATTTTCACGTGGCAGGTTTGTTATGATACTGATTTTTTTTTTTTTTTAATTCCATTATATATAAAATTTTGTCTGTCTCTGTCCTCTCCTTTTGCTTGCATCAGTGACCTAAACGCTTCCGTCAGTGTGTGAATGAACCTTCGATATCGGCATACGAAGACCAAACTTTTGACGACTACAATGTTGTACCTTGGTTGTACGATAGATGTCGTGATGCTAAACAAGGAGAAACACCGCTGTAAACTGTCAGAAATGGAAAACCGTGATTTTCGGTTTTTTTCTTGATCAGCTAATTATCCCTCTAGGATGATGTGCGAGGGATAAATATAAATTCGGATATTTCGGTTGCACCATTTCTCTATTTCTTTCGTAATGAATGGTCAGCTTGGCTTAAAACCTTATATTTGTAAGCTGTCAGCAACCCCCACTACACTGTAAATATTTTCTCCGAGAAAGGATTAAAGTTAACTGCAGTACTTAGAATATATTAGATTTTAGATTAAATTTTATTTTACACATGTGTACAAAACATTTTACAGCACCTGCTAAGAAAGCCCCAGAGGGTCTGTTGGCCGCAGGTGACAGTCTTCTCTATTCTAGATAATGTGGTAACACTTTTTTTCACATTATTCTAAACGCCATTCATACATGGTTTACACATATACAACAAACATTCTGCTTACAAAAAACACTGACTCATCAATTACTATTCTTTTGCAAGGAAAAATCTCTTCGCTGTACCCTTGAAGGATGCCAGATGACTCGAATTTCTAATTTCAACTGGAATTATATCCCATACAGAGGTGGCAAAATTTCTAATCTCAAAAGAAGCTTGGAATTACTTGGGATTAATCTTATCTCTACTGGGATGAGATTAATCCGAATTAGAAATAATCTTATCTCAGCAGAGACAACATTAACCTCAGTAGCAAATACTGCAAGACTTTTTTTTTACAGTGTTTGAAGATTCTGCCTCCTGTGGGAGGAATCCCTCAAACACATCCTCTTCGATTGCAGTGCACTGTAAAAAATAAATCTTGCAGTATTTGCTACGGGGATTATTCTTGTCTTTATTGGGATAAGATTATCCCTAATTCGGATTAATTTTATCCCAATAGAGATAAGGTTAATCCCAGTAGCAAATACTGCATCCTTATTCGGAGAAACTTTTTACAGTGTAATCTGACGGGACAAAGAAGAAAACTGATAAACACATACTCTTCAATTGCAGTAATCTCCGCCTTCCGCGCAAACGCACAGACAGTCAGCTATAAGTCTTCTCCCACCAAACCCCAAATATCATCAGTCTTGCACTCTTGCTTTCTTGAACTACTCGCCTGCATGAAACAAACTATTTAAAATGCTTCCACTGCATTAGTTTTATGTATTTTAATATAGATAGATCGAATGAAGATAATTAAAGAGGATAGTGTCTTAATAATGATATAGAATTAAAACAAAAAGAAAAAAGGGAACAAAAATACACCCTTATAGAGATGGGAGGGTAAAAAAGTATATACCCTAGAAAAGACGAAGCAAGAACAAGTGATACGAACGCATATGACCTTTCGGTCGAACGCGTCAAACCCCATACAACAACAACAACATTTTCCACTAAAAGTAACAGGAAAAATACTGCACATATATCTGAGGACAAACCTTCATGCACATGAAACCTCCATTGTATAAGACAATGGTGCGACCATTAGTCGAGTATAACTCTTCATTTTGGAATCCCTTAAACAAAACAGACCGGTCCCGAGTAGAGAGGGTTCAGCGCCGGGCCACAAAATTAATTCCATACCTACGGTACTTTATCTACGATTACAGAATGAAACATCTTAATCTACCTTCATTGGAGTTCTGTCGGGATCGTAGCGACATTCTGAACACTTACAGAATCCTCCACTCGGTAGATAATTTGGAGAAAAAACAGTTTTTTCAGTTTAGTTCATATCAGTCAACCCGTCAGCATTCTTTGAGGTTATACCTACACAAAAAAAAAAAGGAAAATTGGTCAACGTTCATTCTGTTACCGTGCACGCCAGGCACGGAATGGCTTATCTGAGGCAACCGTTTCCCAACCAAATTTACTTTCATTCAAACAACATCTTGCTGGTACAACGTTTAGCAATAGCGCGTATGTGAACACTTTTTAGTTTATATTTGTTGTGTGTTTATAAGAGTTTAGTGCAGTGTTGAAAAAGAAGCTTCGACTTAACGTCTTATTCTATTAATTAATAAATAAATCAGGAATCTGTTGTATGGCCGTATTAGGCTTTTTCCAATAAATTATTATTATTATTATTATTATTCTGGTGACTCAAACAGGTCACCGTAAAGGCAAACGACTGCTGACATATCCCAGTTCTAACAACCTTCAAGTAACGTTTAGATGTTTCCGACCGGCATGACGTGCCCGACCGCATCAAGGCCGAAGTCTAGCAGTTGCTGAAGAAAGAAGAAGTCGCAGAGGGTCTTTGGGTCCCGCCGCCTATAACCAGTTGAAGAAGAAGATCACTTCTGTCAATCAGCTCACCACGATCACGATTATATGCGACTGTCAAAGAGAGTTGGGGGGAGGAGGTTTATTTTAAAGCGGGGCTAAAAAGGGAGGAAATAAGGTTGTTATTAAGTTTTCGTGGAAATTGTTTACCGGTTGGTGAGAAGAGAAGTTATATTGGTAAAGGTCGGGGAAAGACTGGTCCTCGTTTCTTCTGCCGAATGTGTGGGATGGCGAACGATGATTTGAGCCATTTTATGCGTGAGTGTAGAGAGCTAAATGATTTAAGATCTGAGGTATTTGGTGAAAGAGGGTTTGGTAAAGAGTGGATGTCTAGAATATTAAAAAGTAAACAGTTTTGTGACGTGAGATTGTTGAGGAAATTCCTCCGGATTTGTTTGCGCCACCGCGACTTGTTTATCCAGTAGTTTTAATCTATTTATTTGTGTGTTGTTAGCGGTGTATGTTTATTCAAGCCAATGTAAACCTTATATGTTTTTGCCATGGCCTTCGGGCTTTCGTGTAAAATATATTCTATTCTATTGTATTATATTCTCTAAATTTCCTTGCTATGCTCAACATTTTCACTTTCGTCGCCAACGCTATGTACCTTCATGTGTCGATTTCTACTTTGACCGAGGACAAATCTTCTTGTGCAAAAATCACAAGAGTAGCCTATGGTTTCTCACCAGTATGGATTCTCGTGTGCTCCACCAGTCGCCTGCGACTGATAAATTTCTTGTTGCACACGTCACAAGAATGGGGTTTATCACCATTATGCACCTTCATATGGTAAACTTTGTCACTGTGATGTGTGAACTTTTTGTCACACAATTCACAAACGAACGGCTTCTCCCGCGTGTGCCTTCCCTCATGCTGACGTTTGGCGAATGGTGTGGTGAAGCTTTGCTTGCAAAGATCGCATGAAAATGGCCTTTCTCCCGTGTGCGTCCTCATATGCTGGATCCTGATTTGGGGAACCGCAAACTTTCTATGGCACACCTCACAGGAGTAAGGCTTTTCTCCAGTGTGTTTTCTCATGTGTCGCACTACTTCCTGATTTGTGCGAAATATTTTCTTGCATACATCACATGAGTAGTTTTTTTTCCCCAGAGTGTATCCTCATGTGCTTCGTAAGGTAACATCTCTTACAACTTTCGAGCCCTAAACTAATACTCAGCTTTGGCTTTATATATACAAGCCCAACTTCTGTTGAAAGTTTCCTGTCGTTGTGATTTTTCTTTTTCTTTCGTATGACGCCAACCCCTAATGACCTGGACTGGCCACCTGACCACCTAAAACGTCCGCCTCGATAGCTCGAGGTTACAATAATTACAATTCTGTTTATTTATCCATAAATATCTTTTACATACAAAAAATAGCGCTGGACATGTTATCATAGTTAAAAAGAGCAATCAAGGGATATATTTACAATTCTACCTTATGATTTACACATACAATTCACGGTATAGAATACAATTCGTCAAAATACGAACGCGAATTAAAACAGCAAGTCTTGAAACCAATTACAAAAATAATTCGTAAAAAATAATTAAAAATAACACTATTATAATATTTAAAAAAAAAAATGCGATATAGAATAAGTTAATCAAACATGGAATTGCCAAACTATTTATGTCACAACAAAAATAAAGAAACGGACTGAAAAGAAATAAACGACAACAACTTTTAATGAGCGTTGAAATGTTCGGTGAAATATGGCACGAAAGAATTGAGGAATCGTTCCGAGGAATGGGCATGAGACGGGGACTTCAGTAGTTTATTTTACCGTTTGAAAATTTAGCCTAGTGTTTCGCCGGCTTGGTGTCTTATATGAAGAAATGCCCTATTAGATGAGACATTTAATTTCTACGAAACTCTCCTGGTGGAGTGGGGAGAATCAGTGCACATACGCAGGTACCAATTGTATCGTACAAAGGTCATGGGTACGAGAGATTTTATTTTGAGGTTCGGACCGGATCCGGCCTCGGTAGGCCTCCGGAACTCAGACCAATTCAAGGGAAACTTGTTCGGGAGTATGTGCCGTAGATATAAAATGTTGGTGGTCCGAATGGCATCCGATGAAGGATGTAGCGGGAGGCTTGGTATCCTGCATAGGGACCAAACGAATGGAGGGAATGGGATCAAACTTGGTCATGTGTCCAAGTTCCGGAAGTGCTCGGTGGTTGATAGGAGCAAATGATCTAGATTTGATATTTATGTCTCCAAATCGCATGTGGATACGGTGAAGGGGGGGGGGGGGGCAGAAATTTGTTGGTCCGGATAGGACCAACAAAGGGGATTTCAAGAGAATGAAATCGTTTTCCGACGTTCAATGTAATGGCGCTACTGTCCGCAAAGAATAGCAAGTTTCACCGCCATAGCTTGTCCGGAAGTGTTTGAACTAGCAAACTTTGGACAGAGGGACGGACCGACAGTAATTATGGTCGCAATTCGTCACTTTGTTCACACGGTGTGGGCGGAGCTAAAATGCAACTTTTGATTATAAATAATAGTCCTGCACTGCCGCCACAACCAGGTCACAACCGATGACTCTATCTGCTTACTTGTTGATGGCGAAAATAAAACAACAACCTGGAGCCTTTGGAAGATAAAGCTAAAGAGAACACGAACTTGAAACATTTTAAATAGATTCAGCGGCATGATTGTACCTGCGGGCCACCGCCGCCGACCCCAACGGAGGCGCGTTGAGATGTTTTTGGTGACGGCCCGCTGAGTTATTTTTGGTGGCGCGCCGTGGATTCTCGGCGTGGCTTCGAGCAATATACTTCTGGCTCGAGACGCTCAACCTATCTTTGGCACAAGTCTTTATAGTCTATGTCATGTCCAAAATACACCGCAGTGAACCTCGGGAAGAATGAGAAACGTAACCCGAAGGTCACAAATTTCCATGTTCTCCTTCCGTCCACCCCACACGAATGATCGGATTAATCCGCAAAAACATGGTTTCGCTGGGTAATATTCAGCCGACTCCTTCGGAAGCTTGTCAAGTTTCATCGTCTTACTTTACGTGGAAGTACCCTAACCAACAAAAGTGAGACAAGTGGCACTTTGCGAAGATAATGCTTTAATACATAATAACATAACAACGCTAACGATTTTGGGGGCAAAATGGAAAAAATTGTCCGGAAAATTGCAATAAATACCTTGAAAAATGCTAAAAATAAAGCAAACGCCGATAAATTATCAGTGCGCCACCGATCCCAATTCTCTCCGCCGTCGCCGAATTTATATTCGACGGTGCTTCGGGGACTGGCCGAAATCACAACTTTTGTTCCTTGGCTTGTGCATTTTCCGGGCGTTTGGTGGTGGGCACTTTTTATTTCGGAGTTAGGCAACACTGGCACGGACCGCACAGCGCATAAACTTTAAAATGTCATCTTCACGTTACCAGGACCAAAGCAAAATAAGGCAGTAGAATTTGTGAAGAAGTGACGTTGTAGTTGTGGGCCTTCTCATGATAAAATGGGAAAAACTTGTTTATTCAAAGACTGCTCTACAACATGCAGGAACATAGCTTCACTACGTGTGAGACTACATAAGATACCGGAAGACAAGTAAGTTCATTTATTATTTTCACCTTCTGGTGTAATTCTGTATGGATTTGCCAACTAGTATGATCTGCATAGCAAGCTTTGTTGTGTCCAAACAAAAGGGTGAATCATATCAACTCGAACTGGTGAAACAATAGTTGCGTTTGCGAGAAAGAAGATTAAAACTTAGTGGTGTAACTGGATAGGCTATCTGTTTTTTTTTTAGAATGAATTTGAAAAGTGGAATTCCGGGCAATAGTCGTTTTTGCAGAGCACCGTGTATCAGATACCACAATAACTGCAAAACGGATAATTGCAGATCAGTTGCAGATCTAGTTAGTTGGTTACCGTGGTAACAGATATTATGGTATCAGCAAAAATGCAACTAATATAATTGCTTGCATGATAAATGTTCTTTGAGCCCAAGCTGACTTTGAAACATTTATTCAAACAATAGCTGCATTTTTTTCCATCATCCATTTAACAGACCTACAAGATTTCCCATATAAGTCGTTTTCTTCCTTTGGTTAACCGACCTTAGTTTTATATGCTGTTTTTTGGCTCCATTTGCTGGTCGGTCAACCAACCTGTGGACTGAGGCGGGAGCTCCGTCAAACCGGCCTGCGCTCTTGGCACAACCCAAAATTCAAAATTCTCATTGGAGAGATAGGGGGCGGCTACAGGAAGACGGCATGTTTTCTTATAAGCCGTATTTTAGAGCTCAGTCAAACCGACCGGCTAGACGAAAAAATGGTCAATAGTGGCAAATAGGTTAGGTTAACCGACCAAGAAGGGCTGAAATATCGCTGATGAAGAATCGTAGCTGACATATCCATTATAAACATTGTTTGAATAAATGCATGCATGATAATTCCTAGGGGATTGGGGATTGTCAGAGGCCTCGCCAGGACATCATCGATTATACTAAAATTCTTTGGTGATAGTAAATTTTTTATATATATTACCTGTTTATTCATTATATTATATTTCTAGTCCTAATTTTAGTGGATGAAAATCTCAGGTAATTCATTTGTGAGTATCCTGAATGAGTGTTAGCGGAAATTCAGATTTTTTCTTCGTCAATCAGCCAAAATCTATTAAATTTGTGGCTGCTTCAAATTGTTCCTGACGCAATCAATTTTTAAAGCTCTCATAGGTATCACAAGGGTTTTTTGTGTGTAAACAGCCATTTACCAACTTCTACTTATCGCTTTTGAGCGATACTCCGAGAAATGTTTAAAGGTTTAGATTTTGTTATTAAGCTTGGGGCGTAATAAATTTGTTCCTATCTTATCTATAGGTAACACAAGGTATTATACATGGGTTTCCGATAAAAAAAATTGTTGTTCTTTTGCTTAAATAGAAAGCTTTATAAAATGCACTTATCGCTATCACACTTCCTGAATAACTTCCATTGTAGCAACACAAAAGAAAAACTCCCCTGTCTCCTTGTTGTCCACACCGCATCTTAGTGGTGCTGCAATTTTCTTAACCCGCCCCTGCACGAAAAGACCACTCGCTGAAGTTTTGACGCCTCAAATGCCTTGAACATAGTAGGAGGAGCTGTGACTATGACCTGTTTTCAGTACATGGGAAGCATACAGCTTGTCATTACCCCCTATCGTTATGTTGCTCTGACGTTAGGGGACGTTCCATCTCTGTAGAAGGCTGTATGTAGATAGTTAGGCTGTCCATGTCGGCCTAAAATGAATTGGGAAGAACGTGCATTATCAAAGGTTGCACCACAAATCAAAGCAATGTGAGGTCACGTCATGTGAAGCTCCATAGTATACCGGAAGGCCAGTAAGTTGTAAGCTATTCATTCATTATCTTGGTCTTCTGCAGGCCTCCTGATACTGTATACCTGCTGTATTAAGCCAGAGTAGAGCTACCTAAACTTAAAGTCTAACTGAAGATCAAACTTAATTGTGTATCATTTAACTGAACACACCGGATTATTTGGATTGTGGAAAGGAATTGTTTTATTTTTTACTACAGTACAGGAGGAGTATCCAACCTCAAACAAGATTTCAAATTTCCAGAGAAGGGTCTACCGAGGGATAAATTTTCAAATAAAAGCTAGTGGAACTTTTTTAGATTTTTCTTACAGACCATACTCTGGGCTTTAAGAATCTGTTCCAATTATCAAAATTGGAGCATCCTTTCTATTTTTCAGCTGTCCAAATCTTAAGCTGATCAGTTTCAGGGATTGCCACATTGTATGATCATTCTTGAGGCTATGACAACCTACCTGGACACAACCCTTAATCCTCTTAGTTTACCATACTTAAAGACCTGCTAGTCCTGAACGAAATTGAATTCATTCTAAGTCGCTATCCTTGACGGATTGGATTTTATCAGTGCTGCACGCTAAGCCATCCCGGTCTAACGAAAACGAAACTAAAATTTCTACTTTATTCAAATTCAGGATTTTTGAATCCCTAATCCATTCCATTTATTCAAACAATGTTTACAACGGATACATCAGCTGCAATTCTTCATCAGCGATATTTCGGCCTTTCCTGGCAAGGGTCCTCGTCAGGCTGTCAATCCTCTAGGTCAGCGTCAGGGAAGGAAACAAACCTTTAATCACCGGTTTTGAAATTCAAACGAATCAGCGTATCTCCTTACCCCTATATCCAACGTCTAATCAGGTTTGTTTCCATCCCCGACGTTGACCTAGAGGATTGACAGCCTGACGAGGACCCTTGGCAGGAAGGGCCGAAATATCGCTGATGAAGAATTGTAGCTGACGTATCCGTTGTCAACATTGTTTGAATAAATGGAATGGATTAGGGATTCAAAAATCCTGACTTTGAATAAAGTAGAAATTTTAGTTTCGTTTTCGTTAGGCCGGGATCTGCGACAAAAAAGGCACTTCTTTTCAGGGTGATAGACTGGCTCACACGAATCCATCGCACCGACGTATTGACGACCCACTCCATACCTTCTGTTGCAAAGTCAAAAGCCATATGCTCTCTGCATTTTTCGGCTGAATGCTTCATGAGTCGAGACTTCCTTGCTTTACGGAATGCTCTAAGGCCTGATGCTGCGCCTTCGATGATTTCAGTCCATCCAGGTAAAGTATTCTCTAATAGTTTTATTAATTATCTATTAGTTTACATGCCATCAACAACAGTAGGTTCCCGTCGCGCCCCTCAAGAGGCGGCATACTAAAATAATAATATTAATGACACTTTTATTTCAGCGCAAGCCATATAAGTTAAACACAAAACAAACAACACACAAAATTAAAAATATAACAAATTAAAAATAAAAAAGTAATAATAATAAGTTATAATAAAACATGACAAACAAGACCAAAGGTTTCGATGGGATCTCAAAAGTTCAATATTTGATCCAAACAGTTGGGTCTTGTCTTCGCCAGACTCCTTGAACATTTTTACTACTAAAATTTAGAAACAGATAAAGGCCAAAGAGCTAATCATCTGGGAAACCCAAGTTCAGCTATGGATTCAGCATGTGTGTTTACCCATATAAGTCATATCTATTTTGACGAAAGATCAAAACTTTCTGCCCTACTTCTGCCAATTTTCCGCTTTTGGCGAAATCCGGAACTACTTCTCCCACGAAAAAATAAAGCTCATAAAGGAAGTCAGCATAGCCAATATCCAACATCTAATCAACTTCAAATAAAATTTAACTTATTATAAGTTTTCCGGTTTCAGCCGGATTCCTGGGCGTACTATATGTCCGGTAAAAACGATTGTCATACGCGAATTCAGCGTCTCATCTTACCTCTAAATCGGACATCTAATCAACTCCATATACAAATTTTGCTTTTCACAAATTTTCCGGTTTTGGCCGGATTCCGGGCGAACTACTTGTACGGGTAGAAAATGATTTTCAAATAAAAAACTTTTACTTTTACAAGGTTTCCGGTCTTGACTGGATTCCGGGTGAACTACTTGTCCGGCGAGTAAATGGTTTTCACATTCGTGTTCAGCACGTCTTCTTACCCCTTAATCGACTATCTCATTGGAATATTTTGTTTGCCCCTTAGTTTGAACCCCCTCCCGCACCCCTAAATGTAGGGCTTCTAAATGTAGAGCCCATCTACGAACTCGACCTTTCCCTTGACACAAAGAATCCTCACATCAAGTTTGATCAAAATAACTCATTCCCTTCGAGAGTTATCATGCTCACAGACGGACAGACATACAGACGGACAACTTTTGCGATGCCATAGGTATCCCTTCACTTATGTTTTGGGATCCCAAAAACATAGTTCTGAATAGCAATCACACAGATATGTAGCCTCACGACGCAGCTTAATTGCTTCAGCTTCAGCGCTTTCTCCGGATAATCATATACCTTGGTTATAGCCCTTTACGTGATGCTATCTACGACAGATAATCTGATAGAACCTCCATCTCCCTATCTCTGTAATATGACCATGCGGAGTCGAATATATTCAGATACCCTACCCGATGCAAACGAGGGAGGAGGAGCTAGGCTGAACATCACAGTTTGTTACCTTTTCTACTGCACTTATGCCCTTGGGCAATGTCATAAATCCTTCATCCATTCATTCAAAAGTTTCTATTCTTTTAGGTTACAACAGACCGTTTGGTTTAGTTAGCCTAGATTAGTAAAATCGGGAAACCTTGTTCTTGTGTTTTTCTTTTGTTATTTTTCCACTGTTTTTTCCCTTTCTTTCATTTTCCTTTTCTGTGTAATCTGTCGCACGTTCTGTAGAACTTTGATGGGTAATAAAGTTTACTTTCATACATTCATTCATACATACTATATCACCTGACTCAAAATGTCTTGATCAACTACGAGACGATTCTAACGAATATTTTGCAGGTAAGGTTGAACTGGTTGACAAATCTAGGACGGCCGGATTCCCTGAAATCTCGCTAAAATGAGAGACATAAGGCTCATTCATATGAGTACTTTGAACGCCTAATTTTGGGTGTTGTCATCCTGCGATAAAAGTTAAAAAGGTGGTTTATACATAGAGATTTTTGTCATTTCTAGTTCAAAACGGACTGTGTTTCATTGAAAGATCCGCATCACCTGATTCGTCTTCCGAACCACCTGAATCAGAATGTCATGATCAATTGGGAGACAATTCTACCGAAATTTTTGCATATAAGCTTTAATGATTCACTATTCTAGGACGGTCGGATTCCCTAATCATACTAATACTTTAAATGCCTCATTCTGGGTGTTATTAAAAAACAACATCCTGCGACAAAAGTTAAAATGGTGGTGTATACATAGAGATTTTTTTCATTTCTAGTTCAAAACGTAACGTGTTTCATCGAACAATCCGCATCACCTGACCCGTCGTCCGAACCACCTGATCCAGAATGCCGTGATAAATTGGGAGACAATTATACCGAAATTTGTGCAGGTAAGCTTTAATGATTCACTAGTCTAGGACGGACAGATTCCCTGATCATACGAATACTTTGAATGCCTCATTTTGGGTGTTGTTCAAAAACAGCATACTGCGATAAAAGTTAAAAAGGTGGTTTATACATAGAGATTTTTTTTTCATTTCTAGTTCAAAACGAACCGTGTTTCATTGAACAATCGGCGTCACCTGATCCGTCGTCCGAACTACCTGATCCGTCGTCCGAACCTCCAGATCCAGAATGTATCGGAGACAATTCTACCGAAATTTTTGCAGGTAAGCTTTAATGATTGACTATTCTAGGACGGCCGGATCCGTGATCATACGAATACTTGAATGCCTCATTTTCGGTACAAAAAACATCCTGCGATAAAAGTTAAAAAGGTGGTATATTATGATTTTTTTTCATTTCTAGTCGAAAACGTAACGTGTTTCATTGAACAATCCGCATCACCTGATCGGTCGTCAGAACCACCTGATTCAGAATGTCGTGATCAATTGGGAGATAGTTCTAAGGAAATTTTCACAGGTAAGCTTTAGTGATTCACCAGTCTGGGTCGGCCGGATTCCCCGAAATACGACGGATATGGGAAAGTCCTCAGTTCTAACAAAGGTGTTTGTCCAGCTATTCCGGCCCATTCGTACAAATACAGTGAGTGTTCCCTTTTATTTATATTTACCCCATAAACAGTAAATAGAGCACACTTCACACTATTTACTGTTTATGTTTCACTATTATAAAATAGTTTATTGTCTCAGAAGTTCCATGCCAAGTCCGGACCGGATCCGATACTGGGGGGGGGGTTTGGAAGGGGGCACCGGAATTTTTGTGAAACGCGTAGCGTCGAGGGATCGAGATAGGATTTGGTAGGAAGAACAAGCATAAGTATTAGATTGGGTCTTGACAGAACCAGGTTATATCGGGGCTCTTTGGGGGGAGTTGGAGCGGGCCCCGGAATTCCAGTGATCGCGAGTTAGGATCCGGAATTTACTGACTTCCGTAGGTTGTAAACAATTGGTTCGATTCAAGTGACACTTTATGGGTGATAAGGACTGATGACCTAGATGTACAAAGTATGTGTCTGAACCCCATGCGGCCATGGTCGGGGGGGGGGGGACTCTATGACATGCACAAAACCAAACGGATGGGCCGAATGTGATGCAAGTTGGACAGTACTAAGTTTATGCGGCCTAGATTTGTCATTTGGCGTCCGAACCGGATCTGACCAATGTAGAGGAGGATGAAGCGGGCGCGGAAATTTGCAGATATGCTCCGATTCGAGTAAAACTTGATGAACGCGAAGAGGAGATGTTAGATATTGCGAAGTTTATGTTTCCGAGTCGTATTCGGCCGCAGTGGGGGAGATGCAGGCACAGTCCCGGAGATATTGTGGCTCGCTAGGGTTTGAAAGACTGGAGTGATTTGAATGCAACTTGGAAAGTAGAGAGGTTTTATGCCTTAGATGACATATTTTTGAGCTCTTGTTCTAACGATCGAGTCTTTCGTAAAAAAGAGGGAGCATGTTCCGCATCGAAAATAGCGGGGAAATTTAGAGATCGGATCAGATTAACTTGGAAAGAGTTCCTTTCCCGACTTGTTCATCATGAAGGAACTGGAGAGATGGGGAATCCGGAATCTAGTGAAATTCATGACTTTGTGAAGGGGTGATCGAATGTGAATGAAACTTGACAAGACTCAAGAACAGTTCTCTCAGATTTTCAGTTTCAAGTCTGGACCGGATCCGATAACTGGGGGGGGGGGAACCTGCAAAGGGTACCGGAAATCCCTTGAAATATTTAGAGCCGACGGATCGGGATGGAACTTGGTTGGGATAAACCCTAGTTCCGTTATTGACAGAACAGGACCGGACCGGGGCATTTTGGGTAGAGCAAAATCAATGAAATGACATTCGAGGGGGTTAGAATATACCGTATTGAATTCGGGTCTCTGAGTATAAAGTTTAACTTAAAAGCCAATCTACTTTTAGGTATTGCGTTTGAATTATTTTTAATTATTTTCAAAATAATTATTTTGACTCTTCCAGGGATTTTTTTTTATTTCATCTTAGGCTCGTGACATTCAAAATATGCGCTGATTTCACGACAAGCCAAAATTTGAATGCCAGTCAAAGTGTGGATTCCAATCGTCAAACACAGCAAAGCTTATGAAATGTTTGATTCCAGTCTCTTTTAGTAAACTTTTCGGGAGTTACTTACCGTTGAAACTGCTGAATACTGCGATATTTGACAATGCAAAACGGATACGTCAGCTACATTTTATTAGAGCATTTTGAACATTTTGTAAGTAGTGAACTGAAAGACAAAAATGCTCCTCAGCCGGGATTTGAACCCAGGACCCTCTGCTTACAAGGCAGGTGCTCTAACCATTTGAGCTACCGAGGTACTTGTGAACAGAGTTCGCAAACCTCTACAATAGTCTGTTAGTAGCCGGCCATAGGAACAGTGATCCCGCCCGAAGGCAAACTCATGGTATGTCTACGTCGCTCCGACAATGGAGTCCTAGACTTCTAAATTATATTCGAAAAAAAATTGTTCCGGGTTAATTGGTGACGGTAGAAGTCCCTTGTGTAAAGTGAAATTTGTGTATTATCATTTTGAACCTAGAACATTTGGACCTTGAACATTTTTAACCTTGAACTTTGAGCTATATTTCTGCCATTCATGGCAAAGGTCCTCTTCAGGCTCAAGCCGCTTAAGCTGGACCCTTGCCAAGAAGGGCCGAAATATAGCTCGGATAAAATGTAGCTGACGTATCCGTTTTTCATTATCAAATATGATTCAAGTCAGCTTGGGCTGAAGGAATATCTATGAATACTTAGAGCATAGAGGTACAAACGCGTAGAGGTACGACATATCCCAAAGAATAAGTTCATTTGAAAAATCAGTCTTTCGGAAACAGCGAAGTAAAGAGGTAACGGATTTTCATTTGGTCTTCAAGCTGATACTTTAGTGAATTGGTAAAAGTGAATAACACAGTGAGATAACTAGATTGTCGTATCTCCCCCTTATTCGCTTAAACAGTAAGAAGGAATGGAGCGGTTAAGTAAGTAGGTAACATTACCATTATGAATGAAAGGTCCTTTAAAGAACAAAAATTCTCCGATAAATAAAAAGGTGATGGATATACAATATAATAATAATAATAATATAATTGCAATAACAAGGTTTTCGCCTCTATAAATTTCTCGGGACGCACACTAAATATTTCAGCCAGGTGGCAGTCGACACCTGCTTTGAATTGATTGATATTTTCGGCATTTACAATACTTTCTGGGAGATTATTCCAGTATTCTAAAATTCGCTTTCTAAAGCTCCATTTTATAATGTCTTTTCGGAATTTCTTACCACTCAGTTTTAAGTTCTGTCCTCTGAGACCGTTGTGATTGACAGTGAGGTCATCATCAGAACTTATTTTATTGTAGTAACTATGGCACATTTTTTAAAGTTTCGATCAAATCTTCTCGTAGAAATCGGTAAAATAAACTGGGTAATCGTAATTTTTTAATATAGAGGTCTTCTTTTTTCTTCTTTTCATCAGTATTTTGTAAAGCGTTTTAATGAGTAAGTGACAGTATGTTTTATAATTTATTGATAGGGTCTTATTTAACTAAAATGTTATTTGACCTAATGAATTCGTATCGTATCGTATACATACAGAGATACATTTTTCATTTCTTTAAGGTCAAAACGGACAGGTTGGCATCCAGCAATCCGCGTCACCTGATTCGAGATGTCTTGATGAGTTGGGAGACGGTTCTGCAAAAAATTTTGCAGGTAAGCTTGAACTTATTCACATATAATAATCATAATAATGTATTAATTATACATTTATTATTATTATTACAATTAATACATTATTATTATTATTATATTTGGCCTTAAGGCCATATACAAACAACTAAATGCAAAATTTCATAATAAATATTGTTATCACACTACATAAACTAAACTGCGCTCGACCGGTCAACTTTTATTTTCACACTATTCAGTACGGATCTACGTACTGCACTAATTGCACCTGGAGATGTGCTCTTTATGATATCAAGAAACAGTATCTCACTATCCCCCCAGCAAGCACTATTCAGTTGCGCCGCTAGTTGAGCACCTTTCCAAAGCCACCATCTAAAATGCAAAGATCGTGTTAAACGATTTTTTTTCGCTCGTCTATTTAATTCTGTTGTTACACAATATGTACTCTATATTTGGTCACTTTGGGGAATTTTCCTTCAGTATCCCTCCCTTTCCGCAGATCTGTTACGACGACTATCCCTGTTTATTATATTACTATCCCTGATTCGGACGGAGTCATAGCGCGTGTGGATTGTATCCGTTATCTGGGGATACTCATTGATTCGAATTTGTCCTGGAAATTTCACACTAATACTCTGAGACTTAAGCTGGGAAGAAATGTGGGGATTGTGCATCATCTAAAATTTCTTCTTCCATTAAATGCGCTGAAATCAGTTTACTATTCACTAGTCCATTCTTACCTAAACTACTGTCCTCTGATTTTCTCAAACACTTTTAAAGTTCACATATCTCCACTACAGAGGCAACAAAATAAAGCACTTCGGATTTTGAAAAATATGCTACCTTCCCCTTTATCTTATCCCGGTAAATCCCCAACTAAAAGCTTGTATTTATTTTTAAATATTTTGCCATTAAATCATTTTGTTACATTTCACGCATTTTTATTCATGGTCAGGTATCGCCAGGGTGCATTACCTAGTTATTTCACATCTATTAATTTATTCCCGGAAGATGTGGTATTGCCTGCTTCTGAGACCCGATCGGCTTCGAAAATATGCCAGCCTCTAATTATCACAGAGAGGTCTCGTTTTTCGATAAGGAATATAGTTATTCGAGTTTGGAACAAGTTTAAAGACCTTTTTGAATAGGACGGATCATTGATCACTTTGAAAAAGAAAATTAAAACTCATCTGTTGGCAGAATATTGATATTAAATATACATTCACGTTTATGTTATCCCGGTAAATGCTAAATCTCCAACCCTTAATTATTAATTTTGTTTTAGAAAAAGGTAGCGTTCCTTCAGCTTAGGCCACGACTTGTTGTTATTATTATTTTTTACTTTATCCTGTGGAGAGTTTGGTATGGCGTGTGAAAGTATACGGAATGGAACGAGTCTTTCTTTCTTTTGTGTGTGTATTTACAGAGGAACGACTCATTTATACTATGTTCATATAGTCAGTGTTTAAAATGGGGCCGAGCTAACGAGCTCGTATCCCTGCCGGCCCCCAGTGATCAAAATATATTGTCACGAAGTATTTTTGAAATAAAAGAATCTGAACCTGAAGAACCTGAACGACTGTATTTGTATGTGAAGATGCACTCTCAACCTTATGTTTAAGATGAAGTTAAAGTTTTATCTGAAGTTGATCAGATGTTCGGTAAGATGATACGCTGAATTCGTTTTTGAATTTTAGTCTTTGCCGGGCAAATAGTTGGCCCGAAATCCGGTCGAAACGGGAGATTTAGCAGACGTTAGGCAGGAAGATTTGATCAATTTCGTCAGAGTAGATATGACGTATAGCCTAGGGGTAAATACTCACACGGTGAACCCATATCTGAACTTGGTTTTCTCAGATGATTAGCCATTAACTTTCTAAAAGTAACAAGAGCTACGAGCTCATATGGCACTTGTACGAGTCGAAGAAAGTAGATGAGAACGTCACAAAATACACCCGCCATCCAAAAAGGCGGTTCGGAAATAGAAATAGGATATTTAGTTTCACTCATTTCTGAGCAGTTCCGGCATCGTCTCGATTGCCTGTAGCAAATGCACATGACTGTTCAAACTTTCATCCCAATAAATCCATTTGTTTGATCCCTAGACGTGCTACACGATTTCCGGTACTTCCTCTATTTCCACCTACCGTGGCCGAATCTGGTTCGGAATAAAAAAAAATCGACCACCTAAAGCATCTTCGTCTATACGATCGACCAAGTTTCACTCGAATCTGAGCATTTTTGGAAAGTTCCGGTACCCCCCCCCCCCTCCCACCAACGTTGTCGGAGCCGGTTCGGGCCCAATCTCTTAATTCCCTCATCAAGTTTGACTGAAATTGGACCATAGTATTTCTGCAAGTTTCCAGTACCCCCCCTACCTTGGCCGAATCCGGCCCGGACGCCAAATAACAAATCTAGGCCGCATAAACTCGGCACTGTCGAATTGCATCTCATTCGGTCCATCTGTTTGGTTTTTGTGCATGTCAAAAGTCCCCCCACCCCCAATTCCCCTAATCGTGGTCGCATATGGTTCGAACGCATGTTTTACATGTCGAGGCCATCGATTCGTATCACCCAGGAAGTTTCACTCGAATCAGACCACTCGTTCGCAATTTATAGAAGTCAATTTCCATATTTCTCTTCTCTTGCACCCCCAAAAATGCTCGGATCTAGGAACGGAAGTTTCCGGGGGTATGTTTTGTCAGGTTTTTAAGTGAAGATAATTCGGGTCGCTAATATGCCTGCAAAGTTTCGTTGTCGTTTTACATCTGGAACTATTCTAACTCACGACTACCGGAATTCCAGGAAACCCCCTCCAACTCCCCCGACATAGCCCGGAAACCATCTGGCTCCGTCAATTTCATCTAGGCCTAATGCTTGTTCCATCCATTAAGTTTCGTCCCAATCCCTCTGCTTTTAGAGTTTCTTGAGTTTTCCACCCCCCCCCATCCCCACAGGTATCGGACCCGACCCGGACGTGACGCTGAACGTCCGAGGCGATAGCACACCAAACAAGTTTCATTCAAATCCGATCACCCGTTCAAAAGTTATGCACGCCACTAGATTCCGGACTCCCCATCCACCCACTCCCCCCACGATGGTCGGGTCGGGGAAACGGCTGTTCTCAAGTCAATCTGTTTGGATCCCTGACATACCTGCCAAGTTTCATCGCCCTAGGACATCAGGAAGTATGCCGAACTCGCGGGATCGCTAGAAATCCGGACCCCCACCCCAACTCCCCCACAGTGCCCTGATCCGGTCCGATTATGTCAATGACGTTTCTAGGACCTGTGCTTGTTTTTCCCACCAAGTTTCATCCCGATCCCTCCACTATAAGTGTTTCTCAAAATTTCCGGTTCCCTCCTCCAACTCCCCCCAGTGTCATCGGATCCGGCCCGGATTTAAAGTGAGGTGTCTGAGACACGAGGTCATCCTAAATATCAATTTTCATCAAGATCCGATCACCCGTTCGCAAGCTAAAAATACCTCAAATTTTGGCTTCACCCTCCCTCCACTCCCCCCCCCAGATGGTCGAATCGGGGAATTGATGATTTCCTATTTAAGCTGGTCTGGTCCCAGACATGCCTGTCAATTTCCATCGTCCTAGCACATCAGGAAGCACGGAACTCGCGGGATCACTACAAATTCGGACTTCTCCCCCCCCCCCAACTCCCCCAAAGTGAGCGGATCCGTTCCGGTTATATCAGTCACGTATCTAGGACTTTTGCTTGTACTTTCCACCAAGTTTCATTCGGATCCCTCCACTCTAAGTGTTTTCCAAGATTTCCGGTTCCCCCCTCTAACTCCCCCCAGTGTCACCGGATCCGGTCTGGATTTAAAATGGAGGGTCTGAGACACAAAGTCGTCCATGTATTAAGTTTCATTAAGATCCGATCACCCGTTCGTAAGCTAAAAATATCTAATTTTTCCTATTTTTTCCGGATTCCCCCTCCCTCCACTCCCCTCCAGATGGTCGGATCGAGGAAGCGACAATTTCTAATTTAATCTGGTCCAGTTCCTGATATGCTTGCCAAGTTTCATCGTCCTAGCTTATCTGGAAGTGCCCGAACTAGCAAAACCGGGACCGACAGACCGACAGACCGACAGACCGACTGACGGACAGAAATTACAATCGCTATATGGCACTTGAGTAAGCTCAAGTGCCATAAAAATGTTCAAGGATTCTGGCAGAGACCGGATATCTACAAGACCAAATTGTCTGGATCAAATATTAAATTTTTGGGATCCCATCGAAACCTTTGGTCTTGTTGAGCCATGCCCGATGACAAATGTGTAGCCTGCGTAGTTGTCTGATAGTTTTACGAAAAAGTAGCATGTATTGATATGTTATAGTAAAGAACTATCATTTACTGAAAAAAAAAAAAAAAAAAAATGTAATGTGCCTCGGACTGGGCCAATCTTTAGTAGTAGTATCTGTTAGCATCCTGTCTTGCTGTAGTAGCATTCAGTCTTGCTAATAGTAGCATGCAGTAGAGTGCAGTAACACGGTAACCTTGACATAGAATCATGTATTAGCATCAGTTCATACTGCATGCTACTTTTTCGAACAACTTCAAACTACTATTTTGAGATAAATTTTCATCGGGTGTTCCAGGTTCCTTAGGTTCCAAAAACGGAGTTTTTCGAGAAAAAGTAAAAAAGACCCTGTGAGTAACCTTGGATGTAAAGAACGTGGATACTGTAAATAAGAGCGCGTCGACCCTACCTACCGTAGTTACTACGCAGGACGCTGCGAATTTGGCGTCAAGGCTGGAACCTATTTTTCTGTTTTCGCCAAAATCTAACTCCACGGGGTAATCCAGCCACTCACGTGAGAGAGATCCGTAGTTGCCATGCTTACTGCGCTCCCGAGCATGGTAAAAGCAAATAGTTACTATTTCGAGAAGGTTGTAACGGTCAGCGTAGTAACTTTTCGCGAGGTTGGAACGGAAATAGTAACTAATAGTACTATCGTTAGAAGGTTGCAACACTCACTAAAGGTACACACGGCATCCGCTGCTTTTCTTCATTTCATCCGGTCTCTTGAACAGCACCATCTAGAGCGTGTTCCACCCTTCTAACAATACTAACTATTAGTTACTATTTCCTACTATTTCAGTGGCCGCTGCATGATTACGACCTTTGTCCAATTTCGTTTTCATGCAGCGGCCACTGCGTGATCAGCAACCCCATTTGATTTCGTTTTCATGCAGCGGCCGCTGCATGATTATGACCTTTGTCCAATTCTGTTTACCTATTCATTTTAGGAGATGTACCTTTTGGCGTGCTCTATGAGCGATGGGTGACCCTGACAAGAGAGGTGTTGTCGCACCGAGATATTCCCTCACGATGGGTCCAAGGACTTCTCGCTTTTGTCGCCTCAACCAGCACAGCGATAAAGGGTTAGTATGCGTTAGTATTTGCGTTTTTGCAGATACCATGATATCTGATACCACGGTCCAAAGTGGTTTTTGCAGTTCTAGTAGTATCTGATACCACGGTCAGAAGGTGTTTTTGCAGTTATCGTGGTATCTGGCCAGTTATCGTCTTATCTGATATTCAGATACCACGGTGCGACCGTGGTAACTGATCCTGGTATCTGAAAAAGTCATCTCACTTTCATCAGCTTTTTGTTAAATTGGTGGGAAAGAAGTTTGGCACGAAGTGATGTGACTGAATATCAGTTTTTGGGATCCCAAAACGTAAGTGGAGGGATACCTGTGACACCGCAAAAGTTGTCCGTCCGTCCGTCTGTGCGCGCTATAACTCTCGAAGGGAATGAGATATTTTGATGAAACTTGGTGTGAGGACTCTTTGGGTCAAGAGTAAGGTCGAGTTCGTAGATGGGCTCTGTAGCCCTACATTTAGGGGTGGGGCGGTTTAAATTATGGGGCAAATGGAATATTTTTAAACAGATGATGTGATATTGATTATGGGGTGAAAACCATTTTTTGGCCGGACAAGCAGTTAGCCCGGAATCCGGCCAAAACCGGAAAGTCTTTTAAAGGTAAGTTTTATTTGAAGTTGATTATGTTATATTACGATGACTGTATTTGTATATGGAGTTTGCACTCTCAACCTGATGTTATGGCGAGGGGTGTAGTAAGCCGGACATAAGATGGTAAATGTCCAGGTATACAATCATCGGACTCAGGATGGCCTAGGGCGTTGGTGGCCTACTACACGTGCAGAACTTCACGGGTTCATTATGGATTCCCCTGGTCGATTCACACTATGGTTTGCATACCGAACACACAACAGGTTATCAACCACCCATCATACACTAGGCCTTACAGGCCAGCCCACTCTAAGGAGCTTAACAAAGACTCATAGAAGTGACCTATGGTCCGTAAGTAAACAAAAGGTTTTATTAATAGATGTACTTACAAAAGAACAATCTTTAAGTGAAAAGAGTTGTTACCCGGCCGGGAACCGGGAAAGAAGTGGTCTAGAAGAAGGTGACTCACACCCGGCGTGGCCAGAGAGTTAATAAGTAATACGAAAGAGTGGCCGCGACGGTATAAAAGATAAAAGACACAGGCAATGGAAGGGAGTAACGCTGCCTAGCGGCGGCATAAGGAAAACGTACGGAATGCAGATGGCATCACCGTAACATACCTCCCCTCCATATTGAGTCCGTGACCCACGGACTTAAAAGTTAAGCACCAGATTAACAAACTTTTGGCATCCATCTGCTAAAAGTTAACCATAAATGTTACATAAATCTGACCTTAGACCCAAATTAAAATATATTATTTTTAAAGTTTAGAGAAATACAAGAGGGTGGAGTGGCGATGTAGAGTCGGCATGGTGGTTCGTCAGCTTTGTGGTTTGAGGGGTCAGCTGGTACGGGCATCGCAAAAGCGGATGGTGTTGGTGTTGCTGGAGCGGCATAGGCGATGGGTGGTCTTGCAGGCGGGGAAGATGTTGGTGAACAGGTGGAGCTGTTAGCTGGTACCGGTATGGCAAAAGCGGATGGTGCTGGTGTTGCGCTGGAACGGTGTAGATGGTGGATGGTGATGTTGCATAAGCAAGCGGGAAAGATGGTGGTTAAAGCTGGAGCTGGTTAATTAGGTGGCCGAAGACTGCGAGTTGGCTGGGCAGGTGGAGCGTACTCTGGCGAGATGTGCGTCGCAGAGCTGGTACGGGCGCTGGATAGGACGATGTTGATTCAGGCGCTGGATATGATGATGTTGGTTTAGGCTGGAGCTGATATTGTCTAAGGCTGGAGGTGATGGAAATGGTGCTGCTTATGCTGGATTTGCGCTGGGCTGCTGGAAATGGCCGAAGTTGCGCTGGGCTGCTGATGTACCGCGTACTGATCCACCCTCAGGGGACAATAAAAAGAAAGGAACAGGGGATTGTTTTTAAAGTTTAATTAATTTTATGTAATGTTAAGTGAATTCTATAAAAGTGAAAAAAAAGAAAGAATTGGTCAGATTCTTCGTATATAAAAGATACGAAAATAATTATACCACCCGATGTCCACCCAATAAAAGAAAAACCACCCGAATGCCAGTTTGGGGTTAACAGGTGCTAAACTCCTAAGTCCAACAAAACTTCATATAAATAAATAATAAACAATATTGACCAAAGTGGATAATGGCAGAAGGCTTAATTTAATATAACGGCAAAATGCCAAAGTTAAATTGATATAGAGGCAGAAGGCCAACATAACAAACATAATATATATAACAGTGACAAAATGCCACAAAATCCATCATGAGATCATGAATCTCTGCAAATACTTGGCCAGAAGGGCATAATTTGCAAAAAAATAAGCCACAAAGGCAACAACAAAGAAGGAACTTGAACTTGAGCTTGTCGGAAAAACAAAGGACTGTACATTTAGGCGAAACCGGCCTCGGCCACACAGGCAGTACATAAACATTAAATAATAAAAAGGAGGGAACACTAGCGACGGCTAGTCGACCACACAGGCAAATATCACAAGAGAACCGAACTAGGCCACACAGGCAGTACATAACGTAACACAAAAGAAACGATGTTCGTGGCTTATCGGCCACACAGGCGAATAGAACTGAGCCGAACAGAATCGGCCACACAGGCAGTACAAACATTAAAGTGGTATAAAGAGGGAACACTAATGGCGGCTTGTCAAGCACACAAGCGAGTATGGACAGAGCCGAGCCGAACTTGGCCGAATATGCTAAACACACAAAATAGTAGGCAATCTGCCATGATGGGCCTTATGAATTGTGGCCGCAGGTACGCGAAACTATCACGGTAAACTATTTACATCAGATGTCAGTGTCACATCAGGGTAGAGGGTTTGAAAACGGCCAGGCTGCAAAGGCATATATGCCGCTGGCGGAGTAAATGGCGCATTGGCGCAGAAATGTATAAATGTCACGTCAGGGTTGGAGATGTCGCCGTGTCTGGGGGACAGGTCTAATGTCTGTGGTCGTGAGAGGCATACCGCTCAGGTGGGTTGCGGTGCCTGACCGAACGTCGCAGCTCCGGAATGGGCTGGGTGGAGGTCGACGGAATGGGAGAAGTTGGTGGGTCGACGAAAGACGCTGCCGTAGTCGGGATAGGCAGGACTGGAGCGTTGAAGACTTCAGGGGGGGATGGGGAAGGGATGAAGATGGGTCGGTCGTGCAGCGTCGGGGACGGTAAGGGAGTCCCATACCAAGACGAAGTAGGCGTCGGCTCGAACTCGTCGCGTTGGACAGAAGCAACCGGCGGATTTATTGGGGATTCATTAAGGTTAGATTCCGAATTATTAGAAGTTGTTGAAGTTAAAGGCTGGGCTAAAGCCTGGGATGATTGATTTGACTGAATACTATCTCCTGAATCTGAATCAAATGCCAATTGGTAGAAAAGACGGCTATCGTTCCCTTCTAAGCGAAGAGCGCCTCGAAAACGGCTGGCTGTGATAACCGGGGTATTCGGAGTAGGGTCATTTGGTCGAAATGGAGTCCTGTACTGTGTATTTGGGGTTGAGATTCTACGAGAGTTAGTTACAGGACTGTCTGAATCATTATCACTAGGCCCAATAGAATGTGCAGAGTGCGCATCTAGGTCTGAATTTAACCTCGAAAAAGATGATGGCCGGCTGTGGCTACTGTCCATGGATCCTCGAGTAGAGCCGAGAATAGGCGAGAACACCAGTTCGCAGGAGCCGTTAGATGGGCTCACCTGTAAAATGAACGAGTCTGGGGCTTCACCCCCTAAAACGTTTCTACTATCTGGCGTGACGCCATCATTAGACAGTCGTAGTTCAGCTGCCGGCGGGTCATTGGGCACATGCGGCGAACTACGATTGTCCGCAGGCGACAGAGGCCTAGAAGGTGGTGAGTCAGATCGCGAGGAGGGAATTTGGGGGGGCGGTGGAGATACGCGTACCAACGGAGGAGAAACTCGTCTCGGGGCGTGGATATAGGATGCTGCTTGCAGAGTCTCGGGTGGGCCGGTTGAAGAATCTACGGTGGTGTTGCTAGAGGCCGGAAAATAACCAGTCAAAACCGGGGTCAATACGGGCGCAGGGAGGACTGGTATTTCATCTTCAAAACGCACGTGACGAGATAGTTGATTCGAAGAGTGAGGCCGTAACACAGGCGTCTGGTAAAAGTCTCCAACATCGACTAAGGGCGGCTGGTTCGAAAGCGGTTGAAGAGAAGGCGCAAAACACCCATTTCCCGAGTCCAAAAGAGAACTGCCGTCTGCAGAGCAGGGTATGGTTGAGGTTCTAGGTATCGCGAACCCGAGACCCTGCGAGGCTAATCGCTGTGATCGTCGAAGTTGAGGCAATGGGTCTGGCAACCTGGCCTCAGGGATCGTATAACCGCTGCAAGACAAGTTAGTTGGCAGAGTGCCGGAGGAAGGTGAGGGAACATACCATGGCCGTTGGGTTACCAAATTAGTTTCCGGCGAAGGTGCTGTGACAGGGATGTCGCTCTGTGTTGATCCGTCAGTTACCGGTTCAACGATCCAGGGCGACTTCAGGTGGCTGGGAAACAGTCGGTTGTGGTGTACTACCTGGACCTTCGATCCTGCCTTTTGGATCTCGTAGTCGAGCCCGTCGTTAAGAATCTTGACTATTCGGAAGGGGCCGTCGAACTTGTTATTTGCCAATTTTGCTCCCAGGCCAGGTGGGGGTGGCGTACGCAAGAAAACAATGTCACCAAGCTGGAACCCTGCAAATTTTCCTGAAAACCTGGAATCGTAATAGGCCTTCTGTTTGTCCTTGGACAACGATATCTTCTCAGATATGGCCGTGTGGGCAGTGCGCATTCTGACCAAAATTTCAGACTTGAAATTCTCCATCGTATCGTAATAAGTACGGTTAGCGACCATATCGGTAACCGGCATGACAGGGTCTCGCAAAAACATTGCATAGAATGGGGTTTCCTGTGTGGACTCGTTATGAGCAGTATTAATGCAGTGCTGGACGAATGGGAGGTGACTGTCCCAATCATCTCGTCCAGGAGCAACATACTGGCTCAAAATATCTGAAACCGTGCGATGCATGCGTTCAATTTGTGCGTTACATTGGGGATGGTAGGGAGTTGTGGTCAGATGTTGGACTCCTAACAACTCATGAATCTCACTCAACAACTTAGATGTGAAGTTGCTTCCGTTATCTGTCAAAACCCTGTTGGGGATCCCAACAACCAAAAATATTCTTTCCATCAATGCGCGAGCGATAGTATCTGCTTTCTGATCAGGTAATGGGATCAGAAACAGGTACTTCGTGAAGTGACAACACGCGGTCAAGACAACGCTATTACCGTTGATGGACCTTGGCAACGGGCCAAGAATGTCGATAGACAGTAAGTCCATCGGTCCGTTAGCTGTGGGAGTATAACCTAGGGGAGCAATAGATGTGTTATTGGGAGACTTTCTCATTAGGCACTTTAGGCACGAATCAGAGTGACGCTTAACTCGGGAATACATCTCTGGAAAGTAGACGAGCGGTTTCATTTTATGGAGCATTTTTGTCAATGCAAAATGACCGCTAAATTTCGAAGCATGAAACCAGTCCAAAACTTTGGGGACCAAGGTTTCTGGGATCACAGGGGTAATGTAGACCTGTGATCGGTATGACACCGTCGGGGTGTGGAGATGGCAAAGCAGGCCATCGTGGATGCAAAATTGGTCTATTTCCCGAAGGTACTGGGATAGACTGGCAGGCAAAGGGGTAAAACCTTGCAAATGACTGAAAATCGACCGGCAGAAAGAGTCTGCTCTTTGCGCTTCCAACAGTTCAACCGTACTGAGTATGGATGAAAAATTGGAAACTTGGACGACATTCACAGCTGGTTGGGCGCCATCAACCAACCGCGAAAGTGCGTCCACGAACAGCTCCTTCCCCGGCTTATATTCAACCTTAAATTTGAACTCTTGTAAATCCAAACACATCCGACCAAGCTGACCATTTGGCGAATCCATAAAAGGGAGAGACTGCAAGGACTTATGATCAGTCCTGACGGTAAATGGTTTCGATTGCAAATAATGCCGAAACTTTTTGCAAAATTCCCACAAGGCCAATGCCTCACGCCGGGTGGTTGAATACCTTTGTTCAACTGGGGATAACACGCGACTGGCGTAAGCTATCACACGCTCTTTACTGTCCTGCACCTGGGATAAGCAACCACCTATCGCGAAGCTGGATGCGTCTGTGGAGAGAATGAATTCGTTAGCTGTACCTGAAAAATCTGGGAAGGCCAAAATTGGTTTAGACATTAGACTTTCGCGAAGCTTCTCAAAGGCTTCCACTTGAAGTTCTCCAAATACAAACAAGGATCCTTTTCTGGTGAGGTCTGTCAATGGCTTTGCGATCTTTGCGTAATCTGTGACAAACTTTCTGAAATAGCTCATCAGTGACAGACACGACCGGAGCTCATGGAGGTTAGAGGGGTATCTAAGCTGTCGTACAGCGGACAACTTATTGGGGTCGGGCTCGACACCATTGGCAGAAATGACATGTCCTAGGAAGGTTAATGATTCGTGGCAAAATTCACACTTAGAAGGTTTCAACTTCAAATCATGATGTGAAAAACGTTGAAAAACTTGACGAAGGACGGGAAGGTGGGAGGAGAAATCTTTAGTTCCAACAACTGTGTCATCAAGAAGAGCAAAAACGTTTTTCCCATCAAGAAGGTCTCTCAATGCAAGCTCAATCATACGCTCACACGTGGCAGGTGCGTTGCACAAACCAAAGCCCATACGCACATATTCGAACAGACCAAAGGGTGTCGTGATGGCCGTTTTCTCACGATGGTCAGGGAAAACTGACGCCTGGAGGAACCCTTGGAGAAAATCCATTTTTGAGAAGACCTTAAAACCCGACATTCTGTCTAAGATGTCGTCTATCCTAGGTAACGAATAACTGTCAAATTTGGTAAGGGCATTCAGTTTGCGGTAATCGTTGACTAAACGGTAACTGCCGTCTTTCTTTTTGACGAGGCTCACTGGGGAAGCCCAGGGGCTAGAGCTGGGAACCAATACTCCTTGCCTAAGCATAGCATCAATTCTACTCTTAAGCTCATCGCGTAAATGGGGAGGAACACGGTAAGGGCGTTGTCGGACTGGTGGGCTAAGACCAGTGTCTATGCGGTGGCTAACTAACTCACATGTACCTAAATCATCGTCACTTCTGGCAAAAATATTTTTGAATTCACAAAGGAGCTCCTCTAACTGAATGCGGGACTCAGGGTCTAAATGATCTAGTTTAAATCTTGTCAAAAACTCGGGCTTTGTCAGATCATCCCAACCATACTGTACAGAATTCACTCGGACCTCGCTAAAATCAACTAAGCTGTCTAAAAATTCGTCAACTTGAGCGTCAGGCTCAACCACTTCGCACAAGCACGGTGCCAACCTATTTTTGGTGACACGTATCGCGACATCAGTACCATTCATAACCCAGACCTTTGCGGAATTATTTGAGACCTGGACTGTCTGGGGTGGAACAAAAAGTTTAGACCCTTGGGTTCCAGATTCTACAATAAACGTTTCCTGGCCTTCTGGTAAATTTTTAACAAGACATGAAATTAGCCGAAAGGATTTGGGGTTCACCCGGGTTCTGAAAACCGGGTTGATCATTATGCGAGGAGGCGCTTCAGGTTCTGGTTCCTCGACAGGAGGACCAGAAATGTCAGGGCTGGCAAAGGAGAGCGGGCATCCCTCTGTCAGTATAGTCTTGTCAAGTCCGGGGGTTAGTAGCAAGTCAGTTGCAGTCGAGGGAGTCACTGACAGTGCAGAAACCAAAACCTTAGTATCACGAAACCATAAGTCATCTGTGACGGGGTCAAACATGAGACCGACCGACCTGATAAACGGGCGACCAATCAAAGCAGGGTAACATAACTTGGGGACAATCAAGAACCAATCAGAACAGTTTCTACCAAGGATTGAAAAGGTTAGCAGTACTTCACCCAGTATGTGTAGTGGTCCAGCAAGGGTTGTAGCTCCAGCTGAAGATACAGGCCGTCGCGTGACTACTGAGCTTGGAGGTAGCTTTTCCATTGTGCTCTCACTGATAAGGTTGCATTCGGCTCCAGTGTCATAGAGTGTTGAGACAACCTGGGAACCTAAATGCAAATCTACGAACGAGAGGCAGGAAGTATGACGAAGGCTACATACAAGACAAGGGGTTAAAGCAGGGAGGGACGACAACGAGGGGGACGGTAAACCGGGAATTAGTTCTGGGATTGGTGAGGTTGGCTGGTGATCGGTATCTGGGGCACATTCTCCACCCCACTTGGATTGCGCCCGTTCACATTTAAAGGAGCCTGACTTCGACCCATACTCTTGTCAGGGCACCACTGAACCCTGTGACCAACCCTTAGACAAAAGGTGCAAACTGGTTCACCGTTCATCATCAATTCTTGGCGAATGGGTGCGGGAGTCGAGCGATAGTTATTGTGCCCTTGATGCGGACCCTGGCTCCTCTGATATCCGTAGCCCTGATATTGTCTAGGCCTAAAGTTGTTCTGCTGTGGACCTCTAGGCGTGTAGTTGTTATACCGCGGTCGATTATTTTGGCGATCTTGGCCATAATTCTGTGCCCTTGACCTGTACTCAGACTGGCCTTGACCGAAGCTCTGAGGTTGTCGCACATAATTATGCCTGCCTTCCCTAGGATGGTTGTCATGAGGGGAGTACCTGTGATCCTGTGATTGGGGTTTGGGAATGAACGGGTTAGGATTCGTGGGTTGGGTCGTTAGAGCATTTACGACCTTAGCTTGAGACAAAGACTGCTCATGCAATTGTCTTTGTGTTCGCTCAAAGCTCACCTTCCGCAAAACTTCGATACCCTCAGAGATGGAACGGATGGGCCTTTTACGGATCTCGTCGAAATAAATGGTTGGTAGGCCCCTTACAAACTCAGCTATATAGACCTTGAGTGCTTCTGGCCTTGAAGCCTCTAAAGCAGAGTACCCATATCGGAGGCTGACCGATTTCAAAATAAGTTCACCGTAAAGATCTGGCGACATAAACTCGGGGTTGTATATGACCCTTTCCTCTGCCAGTTTTAGATCAGAGACCCGGCCTGCACAACGCGTCAAAAGGGCAGCCTCAAACGTTTCCCACGAAACCTTGGAAAAAACGCTCAAATTTTCAGACCAAGCAGACAGAGGTGGTAAAAGTCTGCTTTCCAAAATCATGAGCTGGCTTTCCCACTCATTAACCTCAACAAATCTCATCTTAGATTTGGCTGTCTTGAGCCAAACCACTGGATCGGACTCTCCATCAAATTGAGGGATATCTTTGGCTATTTCCAAGCGAAGTCGAACTTGGGCCAAAGATACATCTGCTACTGAGTGGTATGTTGGCATTTGCTGATGGTGCCTTTCCAAGAAGTTAGATGGTCGTGGGTCGTGGGACTGGGAGGGTTGGGGGTAAAAATGATGGGGGGCCAAAGGGGTTCCAACAGGCTGAATGGGCTGTGAAGGCGCTGGATTGGACGGGTAATGATTCCAGCTGTGAGGATGAATAATCGGCTGGGATTGATTTTGGGGGTAGGGATCAAACGCCGAAGTGGCTGGGTTGGGATCAATTTGGCCTTGGGACGAGAGTTGAAATCTTTGAAGTAAAGAAGTAACATTACTCATCAATTCCAACAGGTCAGGCTGCGACAGAGCAGGCTGCGAAACAGCTGGCACTGTTTGGTTGGGCAATGAGTGTGTGGGGACAGCTAAGTGCTGTGACGAAACCGTTGGCAGCTGAGAGCTAGTCACAAGCGGCTGTGAAAGGACAGCTGAAGGCTGAGCAAAAACGCCAGAAAACTGGGAATAATGAGCAGAAGGCTCAGAAGTTCTTGCTGGAGGATTAATGGGCTGGAGGGAGTTTAATGGGGCCAAAGAAGGTGCTTCAAAATGAAAGGTCGAGTAGGGTGGGGGTGGATCCTCAGTCGCCATGATATTTGGGGTGATCGGGGGGGAGTCAAAAGGGCCCCGACCGGTAACACGGTTTGGAATCATGAATAAGCTAGATACTATCTTTATATCTTTAACTTATTCAATATAATCAGAATACTTCTTACTTTTTAGATTTAATTCAATGTAATAAACAAAAATATCAAAGAGAAATCTCCCAAATGAGATTCAAAAAAAAAATATGAGAGAAAAGAGAAGACTGACCAGGGACCAATATACAATGGGGGCAACAACCAATAAAGTAAACACTACCATATGACAACTTGTAAAAAAAAATATGTGAGGTTCCAACTCTTCTAACCTAAATACCAAATGTGAATTATTACCACATAAATCTCTCATTTTATGAGGTATTTTTAATTCTTGAAGAATATTTTTGTCAAAAAACTAAGAAATATGACTGGAATATTACATATCGTATAAAAAAAACATCTCACACAAATGGGTTATTCATTGTTTGTTTAACATACAGCCTCATAGAAAGATACATGGTCCTTAACCTATGACATTACTTTTTAGTTCACTCACTATGACTTCAATGTCATATACAAATCTCTATCATTAAGAGAATAGCCCATCAGGTAAGGGGGGGGGGGAATAATAAAAATATGTGAAGGGGCATGGTCACAATGTGACTCATCATCTCTCAATAATGCCTTATAATAAAGGCTCAACCTTCTTGCCTTCTGACAAAGGTCTTTGAACAGTGGTGCTATATCTCAGTGAGAGGGGAACCACAATAACACAGGGACTAATAGCACCACAATTCATCTCCATAAATATGCCTATAGGGGGGGAAGGGTCTTCCAACTTAACCTAACGACCCACTTATTAAGGAAACATAAGGGATACATTGCCAGGAAAGTAGGTTGACTAGAAAAACAGGACCAAAGGTGTCGATGGGATCCCAAAAATCTAATATTTGATTCAGACAATCGAGTCTTGTCTTCGCCAGATCCAGTCTTGGACAGGCTAATTATCAGAGAAAACCAAGTTCAGATATACCTCTATAAACCATATCTATTTTGACGATACTGACCGGGACTTCCTGCCGATTTCCGAGCGAACTACTAGCCCAGCAAACAAAAAAAATACAGAAACAAAACCAGCGTATCTCCTTATCCCTATAAAGAACATCTAATCAACTTTGAATAAAAGTTTGACTTACAAAAAAATCCGGTTACAACCGGATTCCGGAAAAATTATATGTCCGGGTAAAAAAACATCGTCATAAACCGACTCAGCCTCCCTTCTTACCCCTTAATCTGTCATCTACTCGAACTTTTGCTTTTAACAAATTTTCCGGTTTTGGCCGGATTCCGGGCGAACTACTTGTCCGTCAAGAAAATGATTTTCACCATCGTCTTCAGCATGTCTTCCTACCCCTAAATCGAACATCTAATCAACTTCAAATAAAACTTTCACTTTTAACAAACTTTCCGGTTTTGGCCGGATTCCGGGCGAACTACTCGTCCGATGACAAAATGAGTTTCCCCATCGTGCTCAGCATGTCTTCTTACCCCAAAATCGACTATCAAACTATCAACTCGAAATAAAACTTCTAATTTTAACAAACTTTCCGGTTTCGGCCGGATTCCGGGCGTACTACTTATCCTTCGAGAAAATGGTTTTCACCATCGTCTTCAGCATGTCTTCCTACCCCTAAATCGAACATCTAATCAACTTCAAATAAAACTTTTACTTTTAACAAACTTTCCGGTTTTGGCCGGATTCCGGGCGAACTACTCGTCCGATGACAAAATAGTTTTCACCATCGTGCTCAGCATGTCTTCTTACCCCGTAATCGACTATCACATTAGCTGTTTCAAAATATTTTGTTTGCCCCTTAATTTAAACCCCCTCCCCCACCCCTAAATGTAGGGCTACATAGCCCATCTACGAACTTGACTGGTCCGACGACCCAACGAATCCTCACACCAAGTTTCATCAAAATATCTCACTCCCTTCGAGAGTTATCGTGCTTACAGACGGACGGACGGACGGACGGACGGACGGACGGACGGACGGACAGACGGACAACTTTTGCGATGTCATAGGTATCCCTCCACTTACGTTTTGGGATCCCAAAAATGTGAGGCCTACTCATACCGTATCAACAAGCATACAAGGGGGGGAGGGTCTCCAACTTAGTTAACCAACCCAGTTATAAAGTAAACATAACGGATAAAACTGGCAGCCAAGAAGGATGACTAAAAAAAAGAAATAGGGGACTCAATCATACCACTAAAATACATTCACATTCACAATCATCATGTGTAATGTCAAAACAGGTCGTAATTCCTGTCATAACAGGAAAATATGGACGTAACATCCATTTCCATATAAAATTCTAATCTGTGAGGCTAGTTGTTAGCTCAGGTCATGACTCCTGACTAACATAAACAACAATACCACTGGTGAAAAATATCAGTGAAAATGCTCCACATAATTCATGAAAGAAAAATTCCTGATCAGGGAATAATGTATCATAAATATTGGACAAGAAAAAAAAAAATGATATGCAACAGTCATACTAACTATTAACCAGCCCAAATAGTTACAAAACTTCTGGCAAATGCAATCTTAATGGACCCATCAATCATGCTATTAGTGGAACCTCACCTAATAAATATCCTTAAATACCCAAAATAAAAATATTATACCCATATTTTTACTTATAAATAGAGGACTAGCCTCTCTTATCTGGGGCATACCTCAAGAAAAATGGGGATATTAGGCCTAAGTTGTCATAAGGTAACGCTTACTTTAAACTAAACGACAAAAAGTCCAGTACTACAAACCAAAGCGTAAATCGACCAAAATTTAATTTTTAAGTTATTTTCCCCCTTAAATCTTATAATAATTCCCCATTCTTGCTATTAAACCTATAATTTATTCCAAACAATAAACAAATTCCCAAAAATTTTAGTTTACGTTCTTCGAAAAAAAAAATCCAAAGTTTTTACTTTACGTTCTTCGAAGAAAAAAAAATCAGAAAATTTTACTTTATATTCTTCGACAAAAAAAAAATTGCAAATTTACTTTTAACCTATTATTATAATAAAGCAATGGGGAAAAAATCCAAAAACCCACTTCATGTACCATAGTTACGACAATGGTGTGGGGAAAAAAAAATTCCAAAATCCACTTCTTATATCATTGATACGACAATGGTGCGGGGAAAAAAAAATCCAAATCCCACTTCTGAAACCATTATTACGATGACTGTATTTGTATATGGAGTTTGCACTCTCAACCTGATGTTATGGCGAGGGGTGTAGTAAGCCGGACATAAGATGGTAAATGTCCAGGTATACAATCATCGGACTCAGGATGGCCTAGGGCGTTGGTGGCCTACTACACGTGCAGAACTTCACGGGTTCATTATGGATTCCCCTGGTCGATTCACACTATGGTTTGCATACCGAACACACAACAGGTTATCAACCACCCATCATACACTAGGCCTTACAGGCCAGCCCACTCTAAGGAGCTTAACAAAGACTCATAGAAGTGACCTATGGTCCGTAAGTAAACAAAAGGTTTTATTAATAGATGTACTTACAAAAGAACAATCTTTAAGTGAAAAGAGTTGTTACCCGGCCGGGAACCGGGAAAGAAGTGGTCTAGAAGAAGGTGACTCACACCCGGCGTGGCCAGAGAGTTAATAAGTAATACGAAAGAGTGGCCGCGACGGTATAAAAGATAAAAGACACAGGCAATGGAAGGGAGTAACGCTGCCTAGCGGCGGCATAAGGAAAACGTACGGAATGTAGATGGCATCACCGTAACAGTTAGATTTAGGGGTAAGAAGGCATTCTGAACACGGTGGTGAAAACTTTTTTTTCGCCGGAGAAGTAGTTAGCCCGGAATCCGGCCAAAACCGGGAAGTCTTTTAAAAGTAAAAGTTTTATTTGAAGTTGATTAGATGTTCGATTTAGGGGTAGAAAGACATGGTGAACACGATGGTGAAAACCATTTTCTCACAGGGCAAGAAGTTCGCCCGGAATTCGGCCAAAACCGGAAAGTTTGTTAAAAGTAAAAGTTTTATCTGAATTTGTTAGATGTTCGATTTAGGGGTAACAAGACATGGTGAATACTTATTTGAAAAGTATTTTCCACCCGGACAACTTGTTCGCCCGGAATCAGGCCGAAACCGTAAAACATGTTAAAATCAAAAGTATTATTAGAAGTTGATTAGATGACAGATTTAGGGGTAAGAAGACACGCTGAATCTGTATCTGACAATCTTTTTGGGATCCCAAGACGTAAGTGGAGGGATACCTATGACATCGCAAAAGTTGTCCGTCCGTCCGTCTGTCCGTCTGTAAGCACGATAACTATCGAAGGGAATGGAATATTTTGATGAAACTTGGTGTGAGGATTCGTTGGGTCGTCGGACCAGTCAAGTTCGTAGATGGGCTTTGTTGCCCTACATTTAGGGGTGGGGGAGGGGGTTCAAATTAAGGGGCGCACAAAATATTTTGAAACAGCTGATATGATAGTCGATTATGGGGTAAGAAGACATGCTGAGCACGATGGTGAAAACTATTTTGTCATCGAACGAGTAGTTCGCCCGGAATCCGGCCAAAACCGGAAAGTTTGTTAAAAGTAAAAGTTTTATTTGAAGTTGATTAGATGTTCGATTTAGGGGTAGCTAGACATGGTGAAGAGATGGTGAAAACCATTTTCTCGACGGACAAGTAGTTCGCCCGGAATCCGGTGGAAACCGGAAAGTTTGTGAAAATTAGAAGTTTTATTTCGAGTTGATTAGATGTTCGATTTAGGGCAAGAAAACATGTTGAACACTTATGTGAAAGGAATCTTTTACCCGAACATGTAGTTCGCCCGGAATCCGGCGAAAACCGGAAAGTTGGTTAAAAGTAAAAGTTTAATCTGAAGTTGATTAATTGTTTGATTAATGGGTAAAAAGACATGCCGAACACGATGGTGAAAATCATTTTCTCGCTGGACAACTAGTTCGCCCGGAATCCGGCCAAAACCTGAAAATTTGTCAAAAGCAAAAGTTCGATTAGATGACAGATTAAGGGGTAAGAAGAGAGGCTGAGTCGGTTTATGACAATGGCTTTTTACCCGGACATATAATTATTCCGGAATCCGGTTGTAAGCAGATTTTCTTTTAAGTCAAACTTTTATTCAAAGTTGATTAGATGTTCTTTATAGGGATAAGGAGATACGCTGGTTTTGTTTCTGTTTTTTTTTTTTTGCTGGACTAGCTAGTTCGCTCGGAAATCGGCAGGAAGTCTCGGTCAGTATCGTCAAAATAGATATGGCTTATACAGGTATATCTGAACCTGGTTTTCTCTTATGATTAGCCTGTCCAAGACTGGATCTCGCGAAGACGAGACTCGATTGTCTGAATCAAATATTAGATTTTTGGGATCCCATCGACACCTTTGGTCTTGTTTTTTACCGGGACATATAGTTCGTTCGGAATCCGGTTAATAATCGGAATATGGAACTTGGTTCTATTGGCATTTCAGGTAGGACTGGGCCTTAAAAGCGATAGAAGAGGTCATACATCTCATATATACGCTACCTGCCACAATGCAGCTTTGAGACTGAGTTTCCTTGCTCATTTTATAATTTTTCCTCGCTAGCTGAGAGCCGAAGCAGCGGTAATCCCCCCGCCCCCCCCCCCCCCCCTCCCAACTGGTATACCTGAATAAATATTCCTTCAGCGCTAGCTCAAGCTGACTGCGAATCATATTTGATCCATTCACGGGTCAGGAATTTTATTAGAGCTATATTTCGGTCCTTCTTGGCAAGGGTCATCTTGGCGTCGGGACCCATCAATTTACTTATCTAGACCTAAATATCCTCAACTATACCAACTTAAGATTTTATTCCATTCACGGGTCAAAAACTTTTACTCGTGGGTGAACTGGGACAACTTTCCGATCAACGGGGAGGGTGGGGAGTGGTTCAACTCCACATATATATTTCTACCCCGATATATTCCTGCCGCTCAAGTTGGAAAAGCGAACTTGTGGGAAACACCAGATGTTCCCCACAAGGTATATAGCTCTAATAAAACTCAGCTGACGTATCCGTTTTGCACTTTCAAATGTGGTGTACCTGCTCTAAAGTATTGTTTTTTGTTTCAGAGGAAGTAATGTTGGAGGATTCCCAAGTTCAAGAAGACCATTTGGAAAACGAGCAGGACTTGAATACAGTGTTCCTAATTTCCGGCATTGATTCACGAGGTGGCGGACGAGGTGAGGATTTTGGGTTCGAATGGTTGTAGAGTCCTAAAGCCTTGCTGGTGCCCAAGAAGAGTAAATGATCGTGCTCTTTCTATGTTAAATGTCGCGATCACAAGATTGCGTGACTTCCGGTTGGGCCAGAGCGTAGTCTAGATGATCCAGCGTGGGTCATAAGGCGTACTCTCGCCGTTCCCCACGGACTCCACTTGAGGAGTCCCCGCGTTTTTGTTTGTCCCAGGGACTCACTCCCCGTATTCTCGCTAGTCCCAGCGGACTGGAAATACTCCGATTATCATCACCATCATCAAAAAGGACTCCCTTTCAGATTCGGAGGGGAATCCATTTTGCTGGTGTTGGTACAAGGTAAAATTAATTAAAAATAATCAGAATAAACACAACCAAGAATAAATTGGCTCCAGACTAATTTCGTGGACGGCTTATTTATTTTTCGAAAAAAATCCATGTTGGAAGCATTCCCCGTGTTCTCGCTGTTTCTGTCCGCGGGGTCCGCGTGGAGTGACTCCCTATATTCTCGCCGTTCCCTTTGATTCTCCGAGAAGTCCTCGAGGAACGGCGAGAATACGCCTATAGTCAAACTATGTCATAGTCACTATCAAATGTGGTGTGCCTGCTCTAATATATTTTTTTTTTGTTTCAGTTGAAAGAATTTCGGAGGAATCCCAAGTTCAAGAAGACCATTTGGAAAACGAACAGGACTTGAATACAGTGTTCCTAATTTCCGGCATTGATTCTCGAGGTGACGAATATTTCAAAACAGAGCCCGAAGATCAAAGTGATGGCGAGGAAAATCCACTAGATGGACAAATATCTGACAGCGTACATGTGGAAGAAAAGTATTTTTCTTGCAACGTTTGTGATAAGACATTCACTCGAAAGAATGCTCTGCTTCAGCATATGAGGGTACACACGGGCGAAAAGCCTTACTCCTGTGAAGTTTGCGGGAAGACGTTTGCTAAAACCAGCAATAGATCCAAGCATATGTTAAAACACACGGGTGAAAAGCCATATTCCTGTGAAGTTTGTGGGAGGGCGTTTGCCAACTGCAGCAACAAATCCAGGCATATGTTAAAACACAGCTTAGTTGTGGCAGAAAAGACTCATTCTTGCAACGTTTGTCATAAGATGTTCGCTCGAAAATATTATCTACTTCAGCATATGAGGGTGCACACAGGCGAAAAGCCATATTCCTGTGAAGTCTGTGGGAGGGCGTTTGCCAACTTGAGCAACAAAGCAAAGCATTTGTTAAAACACAAAGGAGAAAAGTCCAACTGTTGTGAAGTCTGTGGGAAAACATTTCTTCATCGCCGTCAGCTGAAGGACCACATGCAATCTCACACAGGACCAAAGCGATTCTCTTGTGAAATATGTGAGGAAAAGTTTTCCTTCTTCAGTAACAAGACCGAGCATATGAAAACACACAGAGGAGTGAAGCCGTTCTCTTGTGAAGTCTGTGAGAAATCCTTTGCTAAGCTCTATCATCTGAGGAATCACATGAAAATTCACACAGAAATAGTGCCTTCTCTTGAAGTAGGTGAGAAAGACCTGTGAAGTCTGACAAAGCACATGAAGACGCACACAGGAGAGAAGCCATTCTCTTGTGAAATATGTGAGAAATCCTTTGCTCAGCTCTGAGGAATCACAAGAAAATTCACACAGAAACAGTGCCTTCTCTAGAAGTAGGTGAGAAAGGCCAGTGAAGTTTGTGAGAAAATTGTGTGTGCTAGAGCGACAAGGCCGCGATTCTCTTGTGCAGTATGTGAGGAAAAGTTTGCCTTCTTCAGTAATAAGACCGAGCATATGAAAACACACAGAGGAGTGAAGCCATTCTCTTGTGAAATCTGTGAGAAATCCTTTGTCCAGCGGTATCATCTCAGGAATCACATGCAAATTCACACAGAAATAGGGCCTTCTCTAGAAGTAGGTGAGAAAAGCCAGTGAAGTTTGTGAGAAAATTGTGTGTGCTACAGCGACAAGACCGCGATTCTCTTGTGCAGTATGTGAGGAAAAGTTTGCCTTCTTCAGTAACAAGACCGAGCATATGAAAACACACAGAGGAGTGAAGCCATTCTCTTGAAATCTGTGAGAAATCCATTGATCAGCTCTATCATCTTAGGAATCACATGAAAATTCACACAGAAATAGTGCCTTCTCTTGAAGTAGGTGAGAAAGGCCAGTGAAGTTTGTGAGAAAATTGTGTGTGCTACAGCGACAAGACCGCGATTCTCTTGTGCAGTATGTGAGGAAAAGTTTGCCTTCTTCAGTAACAAGACCGAGCATATGAAAACACACAGAGGAGTGAAGCCATTCTCTTGGAATCTGTGAGAAATCCATTGATCAGCTCTATCATCTTAGGAATCACATGAAAATTCACACAGAAATAGTGCCTTCTCTTGAAGTAGGTGAGAAAGGCCAGTGAAGTTTGTGAGAAAATTGTGTGTGCTACAGCGACAAGACCGCGATTCTCTTGTGCAGTATGTGAGGAAAAGTTTGCCTTCTTCAGTAACAAGACCGAGCATATGAAAACACACAGAGGAGTGAAGCCATTCTCTTGAAATCTGTGAGAAATCCATTGATCAGCTCTATCATCTTAGGAATCACATGAAAATTCACACAGAAATAGTGCCTTCTCTTGAAGTAGGTGAGAAAGGCCAGTGAAGTTTGTGAGAAAATTGTGTGTGCTACAGCGACAAGACCGCGATTCTCTTCTGCAGTATGTGAGGAAAAGTTTGCCTTCTTCAGTAATAAGACCGATCAGATCAGAACACACAGAGGAGTGAAGCCATTCTCTTGTGAAATCTGTGAGAAATCGTTTGCTCAGCGCTATCATCTCAGGAATCACATGAAAATTCACACAGAAATAGTGCCTTCTCTTGAAGTAGGTGAGAAAGGCCAGTGAAGTTTGTGAGAAAATTGTGTGTGCTAAATCGACAAGACCGCGATTTTCTTGTGCAGTATGTGAGGAAAAGTTTGCCTTCTTCAGTAATAAGACCGAGCTCATGAAAACACACAGAGGAGTGAAGCCATTCTCTTGTGAAATCTGTGAGAAATCCTTTGATCAGCGCTATCATCTGAGGAATCACATGGAAATTCACACACAAAATGAGCGATTCTCTTGACGTAAGTGAGAAAGTCCAGTTAAGTTTGTGAGAAAAAAATTGCCTGGTTCAGCAATATGAACAATCATGTAAAGGCGCATTTCAAGTATTCAAGTATTTCAAGTATTTATTTCCGTACTAAAATTATATAACACTGGAGAACTTGTTCTATTGGCCTAGAAGGAAAAGAATCTTGTGTAGGTCTAGCTAAACTGCAACTTAAAGATTAGAGAGAAGCCATTCAGGAGAGCCATACAGAAGCCATTCTTTTCTGAGAATTTGTGAGAAACCCTTTGCTCAGCGCTGTCATCTGAGGAATCACGTGAAAACTCACACATAATAGAGCCATAAGTATGTGAGAAAGACTTTATTCGGCTTAGAAATAAAAATAAGCATATGAAGCTAGAAACCATAATCCTGTAATGTTTGTGAAAAATAGTTGCATGCTACAGCAACAAGACCAAGCATATGAAAACGCACACACTAGAGTAGCCATTATTTCGTGAAGTCAGTGAGAAATCCGTTGCTCAGCGCTATTGTCTGAAAAACCACCTGAAAACTCACACAGGAGAGCTATTCTCTTGTGAAGTCTCTGATTGGGGCTAGTGTCACTGCTATTTGAGTGTGCGTCACTTTTTTAAGTTTTGGCACTACTCTCTCGTGTTATTTTGCTCAAATTTCCGCGGGGCTTCCTTGACCAACAAGATTTTCATGGCTCACGAAGTCGATAAACAACTTCCGAGAGGCGTGACTAGTTGCGTTTTTTCAGTAGTTTATTTTTCTCTTGTGAGTCACTACCATCTGAGGAATCACATACTAACTCATAGCAGAGCCAGTATCTTTAAGTATGTGAAAAAGTTTTTATAAGTAGTGAACTGAAAGACAAAAACGCTCCTCAGCCGGGATTTGAACCCAGGACCCTCTGCTTACAAGGCAGGCGCTCTACCATTTGAGCTACCGAGGGGCTTGTGAACAGAGTTCGCAAAACACTACAATAGTCTGGTAGAAGCCGGCCATAGGAACAGTGATCCCGTCCGAAGGTAAAATCATCTAACCAGTTCACATCCCCATGTCACGGAAATTAATATATTATAGATGGCACTTTACACAAGGGACTTTTACCGTTACCAATAAACCAGAAACAAGGGCGTCTTCCCCATTAAAATTATAAATGAATGATTCTTTTTGTTAACCCACTTCTATAAAATTGAAATAGTGGAGTACGTAGAGAAAAGAAAGAACACAACTTAAATTAGAATACAAATTCAGACTTCGAAGAGGTTAAACTTCATACAAACGGACAAGACGGTGATGCGGAGAAAACGCGGCGACCGACAGATTCCTATGCAGCTCGTCAATTTTAACAGTTATTAGTAACTGAAAATTTGTTTATCATTTTTCGGTTTCTATACCAAATTGGCAACTAGAGGAGGAATTTACAGTAGCGGAAGTATGCTATTCGAATGTATATTTGGTTTTCACCATGAGACCCCGCCTTGTGGGTCCTGGTAAGTCTACGTGGCTCCGACAATGGAGTCATAGAGTTATCAATTTGAAAAAATTGCTTCTGGGTTTATTGGTCACGGTAAAAGTCCCTTGTGTAAAGTGCGAAAATGAGCATGCTACACACGCAGGGAAACTCTAATCTGTGACGTTGGTGAGGAACAAGTTAACACAACACTATCGTAAGGTGCAGCATATAAGGGTCCACTCACGATAAAATTCGTATTGAGAAAAAGTTCTCATGTCGTGGGCGTCGACTGCAACATCTGAAACTGCACGCAGAAGATAGGCCCTTGTCTTCTTATCAATGCGAGAAGGAATTTGTTCAGAGTTTACGTTCGGGAGGGTCCTAGCTCCAAACTGGGAGAGTTCCAGCGGTCGGTAACGTTGGCTTTTGTCTCGTTAAGGATTTTTGTCATGTGTTTACTCCAACCCCTAGTCTGCTGGCAGTCACTGTGAAAAGAGGAACATTATCGCTCCTACTGCAACAATCAGGCAGGCAACAGGTTCTTCCAGAACTGCTCATGACTTTATTTAAAAAAATGTACACTGTTTATCCATACGACAATGACAGTTTAAATATTTGGCGCTAAATTTGTCTAGGGAAGTCATAAGGGATCGCCATAGGGAGAATGCGAACTTCAAGAGTGGAAAATGCCGAAATGACGGAGGGAAAAAATTCTTCTTCTCTGTACCGGAACTGTGAAGGTCGATCTGAGCGGTTCCTGGAAGTATGGTAGGATCATTCAGGTGTCCTTTAATTACTATTTTTTGGTTGGAGAAACAGAGATTCGTTGAGTATAACAACTAGAACCCTTATTTATTCAAACAATGTTTACAACGGATACGTCAGCTATGATTTTTAAAAATCATAGCTGACGTATCCGTTGTAAACATTGTTTGAATAAATGTTTCAAAGTCAGCTTGGGCTCAAAGAATGTTTAACTAGAACCCGGGATCCCACGGGAAACACTGAGTCTGGATCCCACAAAGAGAAGATGTGTTCTTCTGTAGAACAGTGCAGTTTTGGGCCAAATAGTAAATGAAAGCCGGAATGCACTTGTCTCCAAAAATCTTCCTAAGAGATAATTTCTGATATCCTATTCGGCAGTTCACAGTGCAACAGTCCTAGTCAAGTTGTCTAATAGTAGACGAATGCTTCTTGGAACGCTAGTTGGCATTGAGAGCGTGCTCCATCCTACTTACTGTAGTTACTTTTGGCTTCTTTTCGGCCACGCTTACTACGCTACCGAGCATGGTAAGCAAAAAGTTACTATTTCGGGAAGGTTGGAACGGTCAGCGTAGTAACTTTTCGTGAGTTTGGAACAGAATAGTTAATATTGTCAGAAGGGTGGAACACGCTCTGAAAAGTGCAACTTTGGGCTAGATAGCGAAAGGTAGACGCAAAGCCGACTCACGTGCTCATAGGAGCCCTTATGGCCTAGTCCATATGCCAGTGATCCTTTTTTTTTTTTTTTTAGATCAATCAATCAATTTTATTTAGAACTCTAATAGCACTAGGCTAACATGGGCCGGAAAAATAAACACTCACTACAATACAAGTAAGACGCAAACTAACAAACAATAAATATGAAACGAACATAGATCATGAACAGTTAAAATGTTTAGTAAAATACGGAAAAAATGAATTTAGGTATCTTTCGGAAGATTTCGTAGGTGGGGGAACAATCTTGGGTTTTGGGTCGTCCTTGCTTCGCGTATTCGGTCCATGAGAGGGTGTAACGAAGTCCGGAAGGAGGGTCCTGTGGTGTTGAGAATTCAAAATTTGGTGGCCAAAACGCATGAGAAGATTATGTCTTCTTTCAGACAGTTTTTCGATATCGAGGATTTGGAGGCTTTCGTTATAAGATTTGTAATTGTGACCAAGTATTATTCTGCAGGCTCTCCTCTGCTGTCGTTACATCCTCAGGAAGTACTCAAACTCAACAACTCTAGTGCTATCTAAACCAATCAAGGCGATCGTTGGGGACAGCTGTGGCTCGGCTTCCGGCTCTTCCGAAAGGCACACGGCGATTTTGCATGGCAGGGAGAGTTAGACATCAGGAGTATTAGATATGTTAAAAGTCTAAACTCACCTCAGTTTTGGTGACTTTGAATGACTGGTAGTCGACTATAGTCACAGCAAATTGATGAAAAGGGCAGTTTTTAAGGTTAACTAATGTTCAAAGATTGGTACGTCTACTGTAAATCAGTTGGTGAAGACGCCTTTATGCGATTAGAAACAAACGTATAAATATATGTAGTGTATGAAAAGTGAAGGAAACTTGCTTGTGCAACAGTTTAAGTACATTTCAAGTAAATTTAGATGAATGAGATACCACCATCACGTGAGTTGAGGAGGAGACGCAGTCGAAAAGTAAGAATATGAGAAAAATGGGCTGAAAAATGAAAATTAATGTCCAAACGGAACAACAGTATTATACTGGCAAGCTGGTAGTAAAATTAAAACCAAAAAAGCACCAGAGCCTCCGTCTCCATATCTCTGTAATACAACCATGTGGAGTCGAATAGATCCCGATACTACACCTGGTGCAAAGAGAGCGGAGGTTACGAACAATTACCTCTACATACAGCTATATCGCAGTAAAGCCCCGGAGAAGAACTTTCCAAAGTACAAGTCGATTGGTTGTCTACAGAGCGGGTCAGCTCGCCTCCTGAACTTTTTTTTTCACCTCAAAGTGCCAGCAAGTACCTGTAGCTCAGCTAAGTTATGTCGGGGTATCCATAGTCGCTACATGTTACCAAAGCCGGAGGTTCTGTTGGATTATTTTTTCTTGGTAAAATGAATAATCAATCACGTAACAACAAGGGCTATCGCCTCAAAATAACTCGGAGAAATTGGGAGTAATCATACTGAGTATAGTAAAATAGAAATAGGAAAATAGAACAGTCGGTAAAAATTACCAGCCAATCGGTAAATACCGTGCACCCCCCCCCCCAACGTTTTGGCTAGTGATGCCTCTGGTCTGAAGATACTTTAAGCTGCGGATTTGATACATTTGAATGTAATTACTTAACGTGTGCTTTAGCCGCTTTCATATTGACGCGTAGAGCCTTTTATAAGCAGACAAATAAAAGGCAACGCAAGAATAGAACCAAGTTCTATTCTTCTGTTGCGTCAACGTATCAGGTTTTTCAGTGGAAATGGAAGTTTTGGAAGAGAAGCTGGAGAATAACCTACTAATGATGAAGAAAAATCTGCTAATGATGGTTAAAAAACTTACTGACTGATGAAAGAAATAAAAATTTGGCAGGAGAAACCGAAAAAGGAAAACGTAATTACGCATCCAGTGTCACATGTTCTCGCGCAGGCGTGAAAGATACGCTACGCAACCTGTATGTAACGCAAGATAAACACATACGTGACGCATCGCAACGACGCGTTTAGAAACTTGTGGGAAAGAAAAAAAATGTGAAAATATGTGTTTCCAACAAAAATTGTGAAATATAGTGTTTCTCACAAGTTCGTTTTTCCAACTTAAGCAGTTTTGAGCCTGAGGAGGACCCTTGCAAAGAAGGGTCAAAATATAGATCCAATAAAATTCAGCTGACGTATCCGTTTTGCCCCATCAAATATAAAAAAATACAGTTGACGAAATTAGTCTGGATCCACTTTTTTTTGTTTTTGTCTATTCTGATTCTTTTTTTTATTAATTATATATTGCACCAACGCCAGAAAAAATTGATTCCCCTCCGAATCTGAAAGGGAGTCCTTTTTGATGATGGTGATGATAACCGGAGCATTACCCGTCAGTGGGGACTCCCGAGAATACGGGGAGTGAGTTCCCGGGACAAACAAAATCAGGGGACTCCTCAAGTGGAGTCCTGGGGGAACGGCAAGAATACGCCTTATAGAGTATAAAGACTTGTGACGAAGACAGGTTGAGCATCTCGAGCCCGAAGTCACAATAGTCTGGGGCCCAAGTATCAATATGTGAAAAGTAGCTTTCCCGTCGGGGGCAGCTGATCCGACGATGGATTCTAGGTAAATCGACCACGCTGATTTCGAATCTGGGCGGAATACTGCGATCAGAGATGTGCTAAAGATGTTACGCACCAACACTCAAATTCGGATGTCTTGGCGTTCCATTTCATTTTTCTAAAGCGGATCGAAAACTAATATCAGCTAACCAGCTATGGTGATTCCAACTCTGACTAATAACTATCCTTCAGAAACAATGGAAAAGTTTATTTAGGTATGTTTATTTACGGTGAAAGAGTACATTTATTAAAACCATATTTGCAAAAGTTGGTCCTGTCAACTTTCATATTTAATCACAAATGAGTTAGGCTTCGAAATCCTCTTCTTCCTCGTCTATTACAATGACATTGACACATTTCCCCCCGGATGCGCACAGTAAATCACGAGATCTCTTGGTTACAGCACATGAGCATTTTTGCTGCAACATTTCTTGCAGGCACAAAAAACACCGACCACACTGTCTGGAAGTTGCCGCTGATTTTGCTCCCCCACGTATCGCATCGGCCCATCCATAGTCCAGTGGGTTCAAAGAGACAGGTCTTGGGTCGTGAGCTTGCGTCTACACGGAAAATTGCAAAAATGCACGCAGCCAGTGAGAAAAAAAATGATCTGTCGTCGGTGGGTGGCAGCCACATGAGCTCCTTTTTGCGTGGCAAAAGATGTATGCGGAGATCGTTTTTAGGCAATTCTTCAGCCGTTTCATAGTATGGTTGTCACTCTGCTTTAATAGGACAGAAAAGTTTTCTCTGATTTGTGATGGCTTGTACACACTACCATCATTTACACTTTGGTTCAATTTCCATCACAAGTTCCTCAAGCATTTATCGAGATACCTGGCCTTCTCTGCAACAAGATGACGACCCCTGCATCCAGAAGCAAGAAGAATATCTCGCTCAGTTAGTGCACAAGCATGTTCAATTACTATGTTAACGCTCCTTGACGCTTCAGAAACTCTGCGAAGTTGAGACTCTGGCCTCTCTTTACATTCTTTTTTCAGGTAAAAGAGGAAAGTGTCAGTATATGAAAAGTCACCACTTTGAGACCTTAACTGTTGGACCATGGGACTAGGAGTTGATGTTGATGTCCAAGTTGCACAGTGTCAGAAGTCCCATCAGCTAACAAGACTGAGGACTTAGAAGTGGAAAAAACTTTTTCCTACAACTTTCATGCAACACACAATCACAAAAATCAGATTTTGACATTGTAGTCATGAGCTTTTTTGCAGCAAATCACTTAGCTTGTCAAACACTTTAGCCTGTGACAAAGGAGCGATGTCAGTTGTTTGGCACACATACACATAGAAAAGTCGATCAGTTTTCTCTTTTATGGGCTGTTGGCAAACAGCATCCATTATTGGCAAACCGTAACCATCTACAATCTCTTCTTACACAGATTAAAGATCGAGAAACCCCTTGATAAACTTTTCATGATATTTGGTCTTCTCACTGCATGCCACCAAAGATTTAGGTGCTGCCAATGGCAGCACCTGCCATTGTAGTCATCAGAGGCCTATAGTGCCTGTCTCTTACTGTCTTCAATGTATCACTGAGCTTGTCGAGGACTCGAGCCTCTGATAAAGGAAGAATATCCGTGTTTGGCACAAAATAAGAAGTCAAATTTCTCCGCTTTCTTTAGGCTATTCGCAATCCGGACCTGTTTCTTGGTCAGTTGATCCATTCAATTTCCTGTAAAGAAAAAAATATGTTACAACACCATAGGTACTTAGATATTATAGTATTAACAAACCTTGCAATTACAGAGGAATTTACAGTCCTTAAACAAATATAATACAATAAAATTTGTTGATTTTTAGCTTGGCTAACTAGTGGCAAACAAAGACCATAAAATATCTCATAAGAAAAAGAAAATAAACAATACAAACACATATTAGGGACTGAACATGGTTAGCCTTTTATAATAATGGAGATTTTTGCAAGTAAACTTTATTCTGACTACCATAGTTGTGAGTAGCAGCTTCAGGGTTCTGTATTTGTCCCTGTACTGATGATCAAACCACAGGATATGAAAATATTTCTGCTGACTAGTCGGAGACTCACAGCATCTAGGTTATTCACTAAGCTACTGATTTACTGTAGCCCGACTTTGCTACTGAGCTTCTCAGCCTTTTTAGCTGTTCAAATTAGTTAAGTTATCATAATTTAATTAAAAAATGGAAATAGCCATGTGGCATGGCCAACAAGCGTCAGACATCCGTACAGTATGTACAGTGAACAGGCGCGTCACAACTGTGGGGGGGGGGGGGCGACCCTTCCAAATGTAAATATTCCTTCAGCCCAAGCTAACTACGAATCATATTTGATGGTGCAAAATGGATACGTCAGCTGAATTTTCTTGGAGCTGTACTTCGGCCGTTCTTGGCAAGGGTCCTCTTCAGGCTCAAAACCGCTTAAGTTGGAGAAACGAACCCTTCCCACAAGTTCATTTTCCAACTTGAGCGGTTTTGAGCCTGAAGAGGACACTTGCCAAGAAGGGCTGAAATATAGCTCCAATTCAGCTGACGTATCCGTTTTGCACCATCAAATATCCTCCAAATGTGTCCGGCCAGTCTGTGAAAAATAACTGAGTTGGCGTGAAGCACTCAATTTTCCGTCAAAACAGTATTTTTTTTCATGAAAACAGTTATTTTTCCTGAAAATCAGTTGATTTGTTTTCAAAACAGTCATTTTTTTAAATCAGTCAATTATTTTTCAAAGCTGTCATTTTTGTTCTTGAAAACAGTTCTTCTTTCTGCAGCAACAGTCAGTAAATACCTTGCCCAACCTTGCCCCCCCCCAACAAACATTTCAGCTAGTAACGCCTCTGACAGTGACAGTAACTTAGCATAGCCTCCGGCCTCCAAAAATGAGGCTTTTATAATGGACTGACTAACAGTTCTGTAACATTCACAAAAAAAACAATACATACCATGAATTATCTTAAACTCTCGACAGTCCAACTTATTTGCTGTTTAATCTGGGCCTATAAGCAAGTGGAGCTTTCTACTACCTAAAAGGCCTTAACCCACACTCAAGAACAACCACATTGCAGCTCTGCTTGAATGGTTTTTACCTGTATATTCTTCTTAATATCCTTCAGTTCTCAGGTGAAATATCTTGGAATTCTTGGTTTGTAAACACTATTGCCACTTTTTCTTGTCTGGAACATGTGACTTTTGGCCGCAAAAGATTTTTTGCTTACTTTTTATATTTACTTGCAAGGAACCGGTCGTAGAATTTTGGCTTGCTCTGTCGAAGAAGTGAAAGCTGTCATTAACCGCAGATTTCTGCGACAGGCGGCAACGCTGCTTCAGAAATGTTTGAATGTTTGTTTACATCTGCTTGCTTTTGATTGGTCGAAAGTTCGATCGCGGATGTAACCGCACAAACCGCAACCGCAGAATAGTTCGAGTGTACGAGGTTAGAAAAGCATGTGCGATATACCAAAAAGCTGTATCCCGGTAACTTTCGTGAGTAACAGAATGTACGGGAGGTCATGTGATCTCTAGAGGTGTTGCCCGAGTAAGTCCCTTCACTTTTAGAAGGAGAAGACTTTCGGTTCAGTGGACCCCAGACTACAACTTTTCCAACTTTCCAGGCTTTTTGTCGTAGGTTTCGAAGCGCTGCAACACAACACTGGCAAACAGCAGAGCGCACAATTTTTAAAAAGTCATCTTCACGTCAGTTTTGTCTCTGTAGAAGCATGTCATGTAGATAGTTAGGCTACCACTGGGTTATCAGTGTCGGCCTAAAAACGAAATGGGGAGAAGGTGCATTTTCGAAGGTTGCGCCACAAATCAAAGAAATGCTATGTCACGTTGTGTCAAGCTACACAGGATACCTGAAAGCCAGTAAGTTTGTTTCTTTCGTTCATTGTCTTGGTTGTCAGCAGGTCTTGTGCTACTAATACCTACTCTAGGCCTATACCAGGCACAGAAGGCCACAGACACAGTAGAGGTCTCCAAAATGTTAAGTTTTAAATCTGGCTTCAACAAACAATTGGATCCTAGGCTCTGCCTAGGCTAGCCTAATTAATAGAAAATAGCTTTGTTTTATAATATTGACCCTGTAGTCTGTTGATCTTAATAGAAAGCTTGGTTTTTTCTACCCGTCTACATACCATTGCATACCAGAGGCTGTGTGATCCAGTGTGATCTCACATGCAGAGGCGATACTAGCCACAATGTTTTTATGGGGGGGGTGAGGCATTTACCGACTGGCTGGTAATTTTTACCGACTTTTTTTGCCAAAAAATGACTGTTTTCGACAACAAAAAAGACATTTTTGTAGAAAATTAACAGATTTTCAGAAAAATTCACTGATTTTCAGAAAAACAACTATTTTGACGAAAAATCAACCAATTTTCAGAAACAACTGTTTTCCTGAAAAAAATCAACTGTTTTGACAAAAAATCGTGGCGTTCGACCAACTGGCCGACAGCATTGGGGGTGGCATCCCCCCTCCTCCCCCCAGTCATGGCGCCCCTGCTCACATGGTCTGGAAACTATTAATTAGCTTACCCTTAGTTTGTTAGGTTCACACTTGCAAACTGTCGTTTTTGGTTGATCCTTTAATTTGTTTGTTGGTCACGTTTAGATGTGCTAAATAAACTCAGTAAATAATCAATCCAGCACAATGTCCACTTTATTCAGTGACTTTGACTTATGACTTCAACTTCCCATCAGTGTCCCCATTAATTCCACCAGCCAAGGTTGGATCATTTGGTGGCACACCTAGGTTATATGCCCTCTTTGTCGTTCAAGTCTTTATCCCAATCACTTTCCTGTTTGGTCCTGTGACATTTCAGAAAATTTCCGGGACCCTCTCTCCCTCCGCGATTTGGGGAAAAGAGGTTCAACCACACCCTATCTATGCCATCTGCACCAACCCAACCACTCTTTTCCAGTTCCCTCAAATCGCAACACTTCCCAAAAATGTCTTGTATTATCTCCAGCCACTACTGTCTCCCCGCTGACGTCAGATTCTGTTCGGGTCTCTAAGTGATACAAACCTAAGCTCCCAATTTTGTAAATTGTACCTTCCAAGTTTCATCCCAGTGGCTCTGTCCATTTCGTCCATGAGCATGTCTTCCTGCACCCCCTCCCACCCCCCAATATTGGGATAATGGCACATATCAGGCAATATCTACTCGAATCGAAGCACTTCCTAGGGCCCATGAGCTTGGTTTGTTCCAACTTCACACCAATTCCTCTGTCCATTTGGTTTGTGAGGTGCATCCCAAGATTTCTGTGACCCTCCTTCAGACTCACCTCACCATCATCAAATGCGGTTCGGACACATAAATAACATCAAGATAGCATTGAAGCATTTGCTCTATCAGCCTTCAAGTTTCAGTCAATTTCGATCTCCCGTTTGCAACTCACTCATGTCACAAAATCCCGAATGCCTACTCACTCCACCCCCTCCCACGGATGTTTGGAAAGGATAGGTTTTTAGAGGATAAGGTGGTGTCGTTACAAGTCTGTCCAGTTTCAACGTCCTGTTTTATGTGCTAGTCCCAGCATAGGACTAGAAAAGGTTCAGAAGACTGACATTGCGATCACAGTATGGCACTAAGAGCTGACAGCTGCAAAAAATGGCCAAGTTTGCAAGTGAAAAAAACAGCCGCCTAAATCTTCAAAGTTTAGCTGAAAAGGCAGGGATACCTTTGACATCGAAAAAGTTGTCCGTCCATCCGTCGGTGAGCGCGATAACTCCGAAGGGAATGAAATATTTTGATGAAACTTGGTGTGAGGATTCTTTAGGTCAAGGGCAAAGTCGAGTTCGTCGATGGGCACTGTAGTCCTAAATTTAAGGGTGGGAGAGGGGGGTTCAAGTTGAGGGGCATACATAGTATTTTAACAGCTAATGAGATAGTCGAGTAAGCTGAATATGAATATGAAAACCATTTTCTCACCGGACAAGTAGTTCGACCAGAATTGGCCAAGACCGGAAAATTTGTTAACAAGTAAAAGTTCTACGTATTTGAAGCTGATTAGATGTATGATTTAGGGGGAAGAAAGCATGCTGACCACTTATATGAAAATCATTTTCTGCTTGGGCAAGTAGTTCACCCGGAATCCAGCCAAAACTGGAAAGTGAAAAGCAAAAGTTCTATTTGTAGTTAATTAGATGTCCGTTTTGGGGGGTAAGAAGAGGTGCTGAATCCGTATATGACAGTCGTTTTTTTACCAAGGACATATAGTTCTCCCGGAATCCGGCTGAAACCGGAAAATTTGTTATAAGTTGAAGTTTTATTTGAAGTTGATTTCGATAGAGGGGTAAGGGGATACGCTGAATTAGGATTTCCAGAATTGGGCCGAAACCGGAAATTTGGCAGAAGTAAGGCAGGAAGTTTCGATGCGTTTCGTCAAAGTAGATATGACTTATAGGGGTAAACACAGTATTTGGCCTTAATCTGTTTCTAATTTTAATAGTAAAAATGTTCAAGAAGTCTGGCAAAGACAAGACCCAATTGTCTGGATCAAATATTAAATTTTGGGATCCCATCGAAGCCTTTGGTTTGTGACATCTGACAGTCGTATTGAATTATTTTGATTCATGTAAGTGATTTTATATTTTTTCGCCCAGGGCAAATTTGGGGAACCCTGGGGAAATAGAATTTCAGCAAAGCCTGTGTTTACATAAATTATGGGCCCTAAGCTCGGAAAATTGGAGTAGGCTAATATATATTTTAAGTGATCATATGAAATAAGTGATCATATCAGAAAAGACTTTTTGTTATAAATGTTATTTTTCTCCAGTGGGCTTACCTTTGTAGTCGCTGAATGGTTCAAGCATAGAGGGTGAATTTAAGCACATGGGCGTAGCACAGATTCCAAAGAGTAAGTTGATTGTTAAGAGTACTTAACAATAATCCTCTATGTACATGGATACTCATCAGCTGCACTCTAAATCAGCAAACTGGAACTGCACTGACGATGAATACTGGAACTCATTAAATACGGATATTGAAGACTAACGAAGACTGAAGACTCCAACTGAAGAACTCAGACTCACTAAACACCCAAAACTAAAACTAAAACAAAACCCAGTTAGTCCCAACTCCCAGTTTATATAACTTCCCGTGCATCCGTTACAAGTCCTCGGGGAATGGTGAGAATAATAATAATAACAACGTTTATTTCCTGAATAGCTCATATAATTACTCGCTAGCGTCGGATCGTCACACAATTCTTAACACGGCTAAAACTTTATAATCACTTTTCAATAATTACCTTAAAATATTTCTATGTATATACAATTAATAACGAATAAATCACGGTTCAGAATTAAAATAATTTACGAAATATGGTACAAATGACGAAAGATACCGGTCAGTAGAGTGTATATCGGGGCGAACAAGTCTGGTACAATTACGGGTTGCAGCGCGAAGCCTTGTTCCAGGTCGAGTTTGGTTTGGGCCCTCGTAATCCGGTAGGAGAGATCTATGAAGATCAGAGGACAAGCATTTACGTCCAAAATCCATTGTCAACTTGTGGCGTCTTTCAGACAGAGTAGAGAGACCAAGCCTGTCTCCCGCTTCATACGAAGTGTAGGTGGGGCCTAGCATGATCTTCACTGCTCTCTTCTGAATCCCTTCAAGTTTGTCCCTCTGACCATCATTAAGTCCCGGATGCCACACTGCACAAGAATATTCTACGCACGGACGGATGTACGTACAATACATTGACCGCATGACTCTTGGTAAGACCAAACCTACGAAGGATAGAATACGACTTAAGGAGTCAATCTCTTTGTTTCTGCGATAATGAAAAATGCCAAACGGGTGCTGCGTATTACAGGGTGGGTCTATGAAAGGTCTAATGAAAGAAGTATAAACTCGTAGTAGGTGACACTGGGGTATTTTCATTTTTGAAAGAAGTTTAGAAAGAACAGTATTTAGACTAGGTTACTGACTGCATGGTAGTTTCTTTCCATTTGGTTCCAGGAATTGAATGACAAACTCACAAATTCTTATCGTTGTATCGGTATAATCTCCCCCCCCCCCCCTCCACATCTACACCAACACGAGCTAGTGGTCTTGATTAGGTTTTCAAAAATTCCTAAATTTGAATATAGTAGATTTCTTTTTAGTTTCTGCTTCGTCATAACGGATTTCGCGACAAAACCATTAAATCAGTCAATCTTTATTATTCAAAAACATTCCGAGCGTGTTCCATCCTACTTACCGTAGTTACTACGCATGACGTCACGAATTCTGGCTTTTTGCCGTCAATACTGGAACGACTTTTCTATTTTCCAGCAGAATATCATGCAACGGGCGAATCCGACCAATCACGTTACAGAGATCCGTAGTTACTACGCTCCCGAGCGTGGTAAGCAAAAGTTACTATTAGTTACTGTTTCGAGAAGGTTGGAACGGTCAGCGTAGTAACTTTTTGTTAGGTTGGAACGGAAATAGTAACTAATAGTTACTATTTGTAGAAGAGTGGAATACGCTCTCCGTACAGTATTAACGAAAAGCCGAATATTTGTTCAAAATAGAAACTCTTTTTCAGAGTGGTAGACTGGTTAACGCGTATTGACCGTACCGACCTGCTGAAGACCCACTCTATCTCCGCTATTACCAAGTCGAAATACATATGTTCTCTGCATTTCTCGATTGAATGCTTCATGAATCGAGACTTCCTTGATTTACGGATTTCTCTAATGCCTGATGCTGTGCCTTCGATGATTTCAGCTAATCCAGGTAAAGTTTTTACTATTAGTTCGGCATAGATTGGCATGCCGTCAGTACTCCTGATGATAAACTTTACGTGGGCGATGAAGAATCGCCGTGTACCTTGCGGAAAAACGGGAAGCGTCATCACAGCTGTCCCAAATAAACGCCGTTTATTGGTTGGCACAGGATTTGAGTCATCGTTCGGGCGACGTTTCTCGTTCTTCCCGAGATTCCCTGGCGTGTTTTAAACTTAGTCATATAGAGTATTATTGCAGGTTCCCTTCGCGCCCCTCGGGACCTAATCTAGCTGGTTAACCTGGTTAAGGAATGGTTACGTGGTTAAGGAATGGACCGCCGTTACCAACTCCCCTGCCTTAGTTCGCTTTATTATTCCAAGAACATTCTTCTAGTTAGGGTACTGGAAAGTATAGGAAATCCCAAACAAAGAAGTTATAACAAAAATAACACATTCTTGCTAAGAAAGCCGAGCGTGTTCCACCCTACTTACCGTAGCTACTACGCATGTCACGAATTCTGGCTTTTTGCCGTCAAGGCTGGAACGAGTTTTTTGTTTTCCAGCAGAGTATCAGGCAACGGGCGAATCCGACCAATCACGTTACAAAGATGCGTAGTTACCACGCTTACTAAGCTCCCGAGCATGGTAAGCAAATAGTTACTATTTCAAGAAGGTTGGAACGGTCAGCGTAGTAACTTTTAACGAGGTTGGAACGAAAATAGTTTGTTAGAAGGGTGGAACACACTCTTTGAATGTCAAAGAATGCGCGCCGAATTCTCCGCCTTCCCTGTCACCTGATTCGAAATTTCGTGATCAAATGGGAGATAAGCAATGGGAGTCGGACGCGGCCCCGGAAATCCGGTGGAAATGGGAAATTTCACAGTTCTAATGAATGTCTTTGTCCAGCTGTTAAAGCACAGTCGTACGAATACTAGGCCCATTGCCCAGAGCTGCTCCGAGTCCAGCAAATCCGAGTCCGAGACAAGTCCGAGTCCTTGAAAAAGGCGTCTCGAGACGAGTCCAGAGTCCGAGGTTGCGTCCGGAACTTAACGATCATTAACAGTTGTTAAATTTGTGCGTTCCATGTTTCTGATTTCGAAATTTAAGCTCCGCCCACCTACAATTTCCGTTCCAGAGCTTAACGATTGATAACTACTTTTAAAGTTTTAAGAAAGGGATAAAATATTAAAGTTATTTTTGGCAACCAAAGTAGTTTTATATTAAGAAAATTGGTAATCGTTAAAAAATTTTCATTTAATCGTACTAATTAATTTTGTATGTAAAGTACGATCAAATGAACGTTTATTTATATTTTATTTATTTTTTTATTTTAATTTTTTTGGAGATTTAAAAAAACTAAAATAAAAAAGGGTTTTGGTATCGGAGAAGGAAATGAAAAAGATTGTAAGAAATGCCACTGCAAAAGGGATTCCCTAGGACGGAAGGTCATCCTTTGACGCAGGAAGTGCGAAGAGGTCGAACAAATTTTGTGTTGTTTTTGTCTCCAGGACAAAACCCCCTTTTTGGTTTGGTTGAAAAAAAATAACGAGGGATAGTATTTTTGTAAATATTAAGTTTTTAAAGAATGAAAATTTTAAGGAAAGGAGATAGTAAGGAAGGAAAACAAAGAAAAGGTTTTAAAGATGTGTTGAAATGGTAAAATCAGAAATAAGGGTTAAAAGAGGGAATAAGAAAGAATATTAAAAAAAAAATTAAATGTGGAGATAGAGGAAAGTGTAGATGACGCTAAATACATAGGTCGGTCATTTAATGGACAGGAAGAACGGAAAAGATGCTACGCGGCAAAAAAAAAAAAAAAAAATAACTATTTTGTAACGATGGTCGGTGAGTATCGGCTGCGTTTCGCAAACTTCACAATTGTTAACAATCGTTAACTTTACTTCGGGGCGGAGCTGCAGCTTTAACGTCGGCCGTTAACTTTACCCAGATCTACAGTTGTTAATAGTTTTGTAACGATGCTCACCCACCATCGTTACAAAAAAGTTAACAGTCGTTAAGCTCTGGAACGGGAATTGTAGGTGCCCGGAGCTTAAATTTCGAAATCAGAAACGTGGAACGCAAAAAGTTAACAACTGTTAACAATTTGTTAACGATCGTTAAGTTCCGGAACGCAACCATCGTTACAAAATAGTTAACACTTGTAGAACTGGGTAAAGCTAAATATCGCTAAAGCTGCAGTTAGCTCCGCCCCGAAGTAAAGTTAACGATAGTTAACAATTGTTTTTTTTTTTTTTTTTTTTTTTTTTTTTTTAATACCCGTAGCCATAATTTAACCTATTTTTATATTACGTAAAAAAAAGAAAAAAATCTACTTTCGTACTTTTTGTGGCTACTCCTCCTTCCCTCAGTGACGTTAATTTAGTCTATTTTTACCCATTTTTAACTATTTACGTCACTTAACTTTTGAACATAAGCCCGTATTATTTTTACTATTCTTCCCCCCTAAGACATCTTATTTTTATTTTTGTCTGTCCTACATACCTCAACCATAAATTGAAATTTTACTCCCAACCAAACTATTCTAAATTACGAAAAATAAAAAAATAAAACCAAAAAGATTTTACCATACCATACATATAAGGGGAAAAAACGACATAAAGGGACAAATATATCTTTCCAACTATAAACAACTATAAAACATTTCCAACTCTACACAATATTTAAATTATACTATAAAACGCAAAATGCATTTTTGGAAACAAACTTGACTAGTTTACTTTATCACAACCATATTTATTTATAAATCTTTTTTTAAACTCATTTTTCAAAGACATAAAAACTAATTTACTGGAAAATTACAAACAAATAAAAAACACGAAATACCCACGACTGCAAGGGGCTTTTACCGTCCTTAAAACTAAATAACAATATCACTTTAAAATAATCAACCATTAAATACACAATTTACAATTCATGACGTAATTTACATATAATTGGGTACACACAATATATATATATCAAAACAAAAACATAACAACTCAACACTGGGCCTTGCGTTGTTGGGCATTTCGTAAAAATTAAATTTTTTATAAACCAAAAACTTTCCAGTAATTCATCTCAAAACTACAAACACACAAATAAGTGCTTACTTCTTTACCACCAATCTACGTCGTTTGTCTCTAAACTATACATATTTCCATACAAAACAAAACAAAAAAGAAACTAAATAATTTCAAACTTCATCTCTTACCATCACATTTCCATTTTCATTTCCATTTTTCCATATTACATTATACTAAAAAATATGTTTCTACTCTTCTTTTCTCACTCTTAATTTTTTTAAACTCTCCCATTCTGTCCTAACCATCATCATAATTTTTTCTAGACTATCCTCTTTACCTCTTCCTTTCCAACTGTAATAACAAAATGTTCCTATTAAAAAAGCTGTGGTCCTGTTCTCAGGTGTTATCTTACCTTTAACAATATCCTTGTAGAAAATCTGTTTATCAATCTTCCATTCTTGGCTATATCTGTTTATCTTTCTTAAAAAAGTTTCTAATTCTCCCACTGTTTTCTCCTTCGCCTTGCACTCTATCACGAAATGTCTTATTGTTTCAATTTCACCGCAAAATGTGCACCTCCCTTGTGTTGATGTAGGCGAGATTCTGTGTTTCCTTTCTTCAGTGGGAAGAATATTATGAATTTGATAGAGCATGTGCTCTTTCACTCTTGGCTTTAACATAGACGAGTGTAGTAGCCGTGCTGTTATCGCAAGCTCTTCTATTGTTGTTTGGCCATCAGTCACGATTTTTATCTGGGGTACATCCATGCTTTCTTTATAATATATTTTCAGTTCTTCCTTTGCTATTATTTTTGTTTGGAAATTTATTAAGCCTTTTTCTTCAGTTTCTTTTATCTTTGCAAAACCTTTCTTGAGTTGCTGAGGACATTTTCTTGGATCCAGCTTCCGTGACATTAGCACTGACCTTTCTCTGCCCATGATTCCTTCGGCTAGCGCTCTTACAAACATCTCTTCAGCTTTGGATTGAAGGTGGGTGACTTGCAAACCGCCTTCTTCTTTGCATAGGTACGAGTCGCTCATCTTAAGTTTGGTGGGTACTTACCTTGCCATAGAAAACCATATAAGATCTTTTCTATTTATAGACAATTGTTAAGTTTGCGGAACGCAACCCGAGTTCACTAGCTCTGCCATTGCGGATAGGTACGAGTACCCTGAACGCCCCCTATGATTTTTCAAAATCTTGCGCGAAGTTAAGAAGTTGTTGTATATATAGAGAAATGTGTCATTTTAGGCTACGACGGACCCATTCAACAGTCCACATCACCTGATTCTAATTGTCTTGACCAATTAGGAGATGATTCTTCCGAAAATTTCGCAGGTAAGGAAGAAATGATTCACAAGCCTCGGTCGGCCGGATTCGCCGACATCCGGCGGAAATTAGAAATTTAAGGTCCATCCATACGAATACTAAGACCATTCGTACGAATACTTTGAATGGCCCATTTTGTTGTTGTTAAAAAATAACAACCTCTGATAAAAGTTAAGAAGGTAATTTATATCTGTAGATTTTTTTTTAATTTCTCTTCGGTCAAAATGGACCGTGTTTCATTGAACAATCGGCATCATCTGACCCGTTGTCCGATTCATCTGATTCAAAATTTCGCTGTCAATTGAGAGATAGTTCTACCGGAATTTTCGCATGTAAACTTTAAATGATTCACTAGCCTAGGTCGGTAGGATTCCGTGAAATCTGGCAAATCTGAAAAATTCGTCAGTTCTAATAAACATTTTGTCCAGCTGTTAAGGCCCAGTCGTACAAATACAATGTATGTTCCCTTTCATTTATAATGGTGTTGTTAAGCACACCGCACACTATCTATTGTTTATGTTTCAGTATTCTAAAATAGTTGAATACGTTGAAACCAGGCTCAGCCTTCAAAGGACCTGTCTTACCTATAAAACTAATGCAACCTTCTTCCATAATCACTCCATATATTTCTAAACCAGGAAACACCAATTTCGTACGGTACAGGCGGTCGACGGTTGTCTACGAGAAGTTTTTCAATAAAAAAAAAACGGTTATGTAAATTGTTCCCCTATTTTCGCTATAAAGTCAACGGGTCTCTGAGAAGGCTTACAGCAGCCAAAACCATGGTTTATTTGTTGAAAGCAAAGCATAGTTTTAAAGTATTCAAATATTTTAAAATACTGTAAGTTGAAGAGTAAATAGTACGACGGATGCTTTAACAACTTACAGACGACTTTGGCTGTTTTAAGCTTTTCTCCATGCCTATTGCATTCTAGCAAAAAGAGTGACGTAACCGTTTTTGGGATTCCAAAACGTAAGTGGAGGGATACCTATGACATCGCAATAATGTCCGTCTGTCCGTCTGTAAGCACGATAACTCTCGAAGGCAATAAGATATTTTGATGAAATTTGGTAGGAGGATCCTTTGGGTCAAAGTACAGGTAGAGTTCGAAGATGGGCTATGTAGCCCAATATTTGAGGGTGGGGGAGGGGTTTCAAATTAAGGGACAAACAAAATATTTTTAAACAGCTAATGTGATAGTCGATTATGGGGTAAGAAGACATACTGAGTACGATGGTGAAAAACCATTTTCTTGTCGGACAAGTAGTTCGTCCGAAATCTGGCAAAAACCGGAAAGTTTGGTGAAAGTAGAAGTGTCATTTGAAGTTGATTAAATGTTTGATTTAGGGGTAAGGAGACATGCTGAATACGATGGTGAAAACCATTTTCTTGCCGGACAATTAGTTCTTCCGGAAACTGGCAAAAAACGGAAAGTTGGTTAAAAGTAAAAGTTTCATTGTTCGATTTAGGGGTAAGAAGACATGCCGAACACGATGGTGAAAACCATTTTCTCACCGGACAACAAGTTCGCCAGGAATCCGGCCGAAACCGGAAAGTGTGTTAGAAGCGAAAGTTTTATTTGAAGTTGATTAGATGACAGATTTAGGGGTAAGAAGAGATGCTAAGTCTGTGTCTGGCAATAATTTTTTACCCGGACATATAATTAGTCCGGAATCCGGTTTTGACCAGAATTTTTTTTTAAGTCAAAGTTTTATTTAATGTTGATGATATGTTCTTTACAGGGATAAAGAGATCCGCTTGATTTGTTTCTGAATTTTCTTTTTTTTTTGCTGGAGTACTAGTTCGCTCGGAATTCGGGCAAAACCGGAAATTTGGCAGAAGTAAAGCGGGAAGTTTCGGTCAGTATCGTCAAAATAGATATGGCTTATAGAGGTATATCTGAAGTTGGTTCTCTCTGATGATTAGCCGGGCGAAGACTGGATCTGGCGAAGACAAGACCCAATTGTCTGGATCAAATATTAGATTTTTGGGATCCCATCGACACCTTTGGTCTTGTTTCTCAGGATCGAGCCTTTGATAAACAAGTGCCAGAAGCTCAATCCCCAACAAGATAGCTTCAGGGGGTTTTGTTTATCGCATTATATTTTTGTTATGTAGTCTATGTAGTACAAATAAATGAATGATTGAATGAGGGGAATGCTTGGGGTAGTGATCTCTTCTGATCTAACTTGGCATGAAAACACAAGATTGATTGTAAAAAAGGCAAATGGTGCTATCCAAATGCTGAAGACTCTAAAGAAATTCCGGGTTCCTAAGGATAAACTAAAATTAATTTTCTGCATGTTCATCCGCCCACTAGTAGAATATGCATGTCCTGTTTGGCATTTCGCTCTTACAAAAGAAGAAAGTGATAAAATTGAACGGGTTCAGAAGAGGTCGCTACAAATCATCTACGGAGGTTCCCCACTGCCTTACTCTTTTTATCTAAAAGAATACAAACTTGACCCCCTTTTTGCCCGTCGAGAGAAACTGTGCCTAAAATTTGGCTCAACCCTCCTCCTCCACCCCATCTACAAGAACTTCCTCCCGCCCCCCTTTGTCCCCCTCAGATCCCGACTCCCCAGAGAGGCGGCTGCGAAAGTTCCAAAACTGACACCGGTTTACTCCAGGTCACAGCGTTATTCTCGAAGCTTTGTGCCGAGTTTTGTTCGTACTTTTAACAATTCGTAACTTGTGTGTTTTATCCTATTCTTTTTGTTTTTCTCGTTTGACTAAAAGATACCATATTTGGGCTATGCCTATGAGAGACTGTATCTTGTTTACATTAAATGATTTGATTTGATTTTTGATTTGAGGGCTGGCCCAAAAGAGGAAATATAGAATTTGCCTTTTCCTGGGTTTATCCTGATCATTTGTAAGCAAAACCCTTGAGGCAAAAATGATAATGGCTCATGGGGATCATGAAAATGTATATTTTGCTAAAAGTATTTTTCTTACTTTGCGGCCAAGAATGGTACTTTAAGGAATAGTCGGTTTTGGAAAGTGGCAATTTCTAAGTCAATCTTGTCGAATCTCTAGTATTCCAGACAAGTCTCATCGTCCTAACACATCTGGAAGTACCTTATCTCGCGATCACCGGAATTCCGGACCCCCCCTCCCCTCCAGCTCCCCCCACAGTGCCCGGAGCCAATCCGGTTCTGTAAATGTTTTATCCAGAGCATCTGTTTGTTATTCCCACAAAGTTCCATCCTGATCTCCCCCCCCCCAACAGTTGTCGGAACATTAGCGTTATAAGTACGACGAGTCCTTACAAGAAAAAATCCTCCGATCAAATTTTGAAAGGTTGTGGGCATATAGAGATATTTTTTTCACTTTTTTTAGGTCAAAGCGTACAGTTTGGCATTCAGCAATTCGCGTCATGTGATTCAGTATCTCTGGATCAGTCGGGACAAATTTTGCAGGAAAATTTTGGAGGTAAGCTTGAACTTATCACAAACATTCGACCGATGAGGGCGCAGCTAGTTGAGAATCATTGCAAAGCATAGCTTACCTCACGCTCTGGATCCAGTTGCGAGCGAACTGTCTGCCAGTACACGCGAAAAGTAAGTTTGATCAGAAAACAAGACTCAAGGTTTCGATGGGATCCAAAATTCAATAATAATAATTGTGTTCAAAGCCAAAGGCCATATACAACAAAATACATATAAAACAACAAAACAGAATAACTTCACATGAACTAAACTTCTCCATCACTCTCTCGAAATTTCACCACACCGTCAACAAATCTGCAAATTTTACATATAACGCTTGGCGTCGTGCTCTTTAAGATATCAGGAAGTAACATAACCTAACCTCCCAATAATTCCCTTCTTAATCCAGAAAGCTCTGGACACCGGCACATAACATGGACCAAATTATGAACTCCATTACCACAAAGAGGGCAAGCACACCCGGGTGGCTGGTCTTCATCTTTTCTCTTCAAAAAATAACTATGTCTATGCACTGATAGACAGTTGGCCCGCAATCCCGCCAACTGGGTCTTGTCTTCGCCAGACTCCTTGAACATTCTTACTATTAAAATTCAGAAACGGGCTAAGGCCAAATAGCTAATCATCTGAGAAAACCAAGTTCAGATATGGATTCAGTATGTGTGTTTACCCCTATAACCTAAAAGGCAACATCGTCATCGAGGAGGATAAGGGCGGCATATACGCAGGCCAATTCCTCAGTGGATGCCATTTCGTCTGGATTGAAGTTGATAAAGATGCAGTCGCCAACGGCCTTAGCTCAGATCGAGAACAAGCACCTGAATAGTCCGTTCGTCTAGCTCAACGGCTACGGCTTTAAATACAATATTATTCTAAGATGCAAGAATAGTGTCGAATTGTTTATTGATAGTCCTTCAGCCCAAGCTAACTGTGAATCATATTTGACGATGCAAAACGGACAAGTCAGCTACTTATATATCCACCACCTTACAAATTTATTGGAGTATTTTCCTCTTTCCGAAATGTTCGGTCTATATTTTATTCTGGTCGTATCATCTACCCGGTAGTAGAAACAAGACCAAAGGTTTCGATGGGATCCCAAAAATTCAATATCTGATCCAGACAACTGGGTCTTTAGAGCTATATTTCGGCCCTTCTTGGCAAGGGTCCTCTCCAGGCTCAAGCTGGAAAATGAACTTGTGGTAAAACAATTAAAGATCCTTAATTCTTCTGCATTTTGGTTTTGGAGTCATCTGTCTCTTCTTCTTCTTTCCAGCTAAAATGGATACTTGTCGGCGGCATGTATGGGCGATTTGAAGTTCCGTACTGTGGTGATATATAGTAGGGGTCGGCACCGTTTCTGTTTTTGGCTAAAACAGAAACGGTAAAAAACGGCAAATATAAAACGGAACAGAAACAGAAACGGTGATAAAAAAAACAGAAAACCGTTTCTGTTTTTCCGTTTTTTTTTCGGAAAAACAGAAACGGACCGTTTTTACAAAAAAAAACGGCCGTTTTAACAGGTATTTCTGTTGTTTTTTTTCCTACTTCTTTGGGTTTATAAGATAATAGTAAGGCGACCATTTGGAACGGTAAGGCGGCTGTTGGAAAGTGAATAGAGTGAGGAGGGGACAGCGTGACAGGAGAAGGTTGTGAGAGAAGGTCGAGTATAGTTGTTTAAGGTTAAAAAAAAAGACAGCACCTGTCTAGTAAACTAAGCCCTTTTTTATACCCATGGTCAGATGCTGGGGTATGCTGGCAGGGGGGAGTATGGAAGTCATACGTTGTGTACCCCTTTTTCCCCAGAAGGGTACCAAGAACCTTTAAAAGCAAAATATTTTACGGTCAAAAATTAATACCAAATTGTTTTAGTTCCCAAAGTACTGTATACTGATACCCCTATGCGGAATAAGGGTTACAATTACGTGTGAGAACCATTGTCACCCCTGTCAGCATGCCCCAGCGTTTCGCATGGGCTTCATTCAAGTGCCATATACCAATCACTTTTCGGTCGGTCGGTCCACTGTTCCCGAGTTAGGATACTTCCAGATGTGCTAGGACGATGAAACTTGGCAGGCATATCAGGGATCTCACCAAACTGACTTGGAAAGTCACTTCGACGATCCGACCACCTTGGGGGGAGTAGTGTGAGGGGGAATCCGAATATTGACGTATGTGTATGTATAACTTTGGAACAGGTGATCGGATCTTAGTGAAACTTGATATTTCGAAAGATCTCGTGTCTCAAACGTTCCATTTCAGGTCCGGTTCGGATACGATGAATCTGTGGGGGGGGGGGGGGCAGAAATCTTGTGACATGCTTAAGATTTAGCGATTACGATTAAACTTGGTGTGAAGAACAAGCACAAGCCCTTGGTACATCATAGACAGAACTGGACCGGATTTGGGCACTTTGGGGGAAGTTGGAGGGGGTTCCGGAATTCCGGTGATCCGGAGTTAAGGTACTCCTAGGTGGGCTAGGACGATGAAACTTGGCAGGAATCAAAGACCCGACCAAGTTAACTTGGAAATAGTCAGTTCCCCGATCCGGGCATCGTGGGGGAGTGCAGGGAGGAGGAATCCGGAATCTTGAGGTATTGTAACTTTCGAACGGGGTGATCGGATCTTAATGAACCTTGATGATATTTGGATAGACCTTGTTTCTCGGATGTCCCATTTAAGTACGGACCGGATCCCATTAATGTGGGGGGGGGGGGGGGGGTGGACGGGAGTACTGGAAATCTTGTGCCACGCTTAGGGTGGACTGATCGGGAAGAAACTTGGTGGGAAGAACAAGCAGAAGAACTAGGTAAACCCGAGACAGAACGGTCCGGATTCGTGCACTGTGGGGGAGGTTGGAGGGGTCTGGAATTCCGGTGATCGCGAGTTAAGGTACTTCCAGGTGTGCTAGAAGGACGAAACTTGGCTGGAACATTAGAGTCTCGATAAGACCTGGTTCACAAATTGTCACTTTGCAAATCCGACCATCCCTTGAAGTACAGAGTGAACTGCCAGCTCCCTTGAAGTGCGCACCTTAACAGCAAAGTGAAAAATTAATTTTGACAAACTTTACATTTCATGATCCCCCGAGGGTCCATGATCATTTGCGCCACAACGGTTTTGCTTAAAAATTAATTCCTAGCACCCTGAAAGTGCACATCTTTACCGAAAAGTGAAAAAAAAAAAAACTTTTGAACATTGGAAAAGTTCGGTGGCTCTTTCTTAGTTGTATAATTACAGCTTTGTAGAAAAGTCTCATCAAAAATGGGAGCTTGAAGGCTTCAAGCTTTCAGTACAAAACGATTCGTGCTTCCTATTGGTTGGATTTGAAAAAATGCGTCTTAACTGACCAATGGGATGATTGGGATGCGAGACCCCGTTTCTAAGTGTCATTATACCAAAAAGAAATAGCCAGATTAACGTTTTCAGCAATTAGCTCGGAATGGTTATCAAAGGCCGATAATTTAGTCTGTAAGTCGACCTCCTAATGTTAATTTGTTGTTTGTGTAAAAATATCCGTTTCGTCGGGTAGGGTGCAATCTCTCTATTTTTACTCAAAAATCTTTCCTTTCGAAAAGCGGAAAATATCGGTAGATGGCATAATCCGCCGGGAGAACAAAACCCGCTAGATTATGCCAGGACGCCACGCGTATAAGTCGGAACGAAAAACGGAAATTTGGAAAAAACAGGTAAAATAAAAACAGAAACGGCTAAAACGGCCATATAAAAAACGGAACAGAAACAGAAACGGCATTAAAAAAACGGCTACCTGTTTTCTGTTTTTCTGTTATTTAAAAAAAAAAACAGAACAGAAAACGGTAGTAAAAAAACAGAAACAGAAACAGAAACGGTAACGACCCCTAATATATAGTCCTCGAATTGTTTATTTTCGCTCGTCTATTTCATGCTTTTTCTCCCTCCCTCTCGGGAAGTCTAACACGGAGTTGCAAAATAATTAATCCTGTCTGAGAGAGATGAGAGACAAATTTTTAATATAATGGAATTTTACAAAAGAAATTATTTCAGTATGATAACTGACCCGCCACTCGAAAATCTATACATATTGTTTTGTGGCAGGACTCAAATAGTTATATCACTTAGCATAATTATATTGGGAAAAAAAGAAATGTAATATTATAAATGTTCAGTATTATAAATAATTCGAATGCATGAAAATAAATGCATGAGAAAGTGCTTGAATAGGAGTGGTAAACGTTCTGCACGTCACATGCCAACCGAATTTGTCATGCCTGGTTCAGTAGTTATATTTGGTGTGTGTTTTATCTTTTTATTCGTTAAAATGCTAATATCAAAATGGCTATAAATAGGATAAGAAAATAAGGATGAAATTTATTTCCGTTAATCACAAAGGGCCATGGAAACACCAGAACAACAGCAACACGAAACCATAACGTCACCAACTATATTTTGAAATCCGTTTTAATTTTGATTTTCAATTTTAACTATTCGTTAAAATGCTTGAACATGCAAGAAAGGTTTTATTTTCTTTCCTTTTCCCTATGAATGAATGACAATTTTATCTGCCGACTGAACTACAAGAAGACTACACAGTAGGGGTCGGCACCGTTTCTGTTTTTGGCTAAAACAGAAACGGTAAAAACGGCAAATAAAAAACGGAACAGAAACAGAAACGGTGATAAAAAAACGGAAAACCGTTTCTGTTTTTCCGTTTTTTTTCGGAAAAACAGAAACGGACCGTTTTTACAAAAAAAACGGCCGTTTTAACAGGTATTTCTAAGTAAGTAAGTAAGTAAGTAAAGTATTTATTTCCCGTATTTTTCACTTAAGAACAAAACGGAGTAAAAAAGAAGAAAAAGAAAAAAAGAAGAGACATTTAAGGCACAACATATACAGACACATGACGTTTTACATAATAATTACGGATCACGAACTATAAAAGTGTCTAAGCCAGGGGTGGTTCCATTTCCCCTGGAAATTTGAAATTACCCGATCCACGGCGATACTAGGGTCCGCAATCTGGTGTTTTTCAATCAAAAAAGTGTTCCTCGTCCACAAGGGACAACGCAGCAGAAACTTTGCAAATCTGAAGTAAAGGGACCGGAGCTTACGTTTTTGGGTCTCGGTTAACAAATTCCAAAACGGCGCGACATACAGGATATGCGGCAGTGCGACAGCGTTATACATGATCGCGAGATACTTTCGGCATAATAGGAGTCTACTGGCGACGATAGAACCGTATGCGGTTCGAAGTTTTTTCTCGACGTGTTTAATGATTAGTACACGAGTTTCTTTAAGGTTACGGCCTATCGGCAGACCAAGGTATACGACGTGAGACGAAACGGTAATTGACTCGCTACCCAGTTGAAGGTGTTCAGGTTGAGGGGAATTATCATTGAAAAACAGTACTGCAGATTTAGACGTATTGAAGGCGAGGCCGATTTTTCGATATTCATCTCGTAGGATCATGAAATTCGATTGCAGACCACTAGTAGACCGGCTTAAACTTAATAGGTCGTCCGCGTACGTAAGTAGCGACACGTTTATACTCTTGGCGATACATGAAACATTGACACTTGCCTGGGCATTTAAAACGCTGTTATTATACAAACTAGGGGATAATAATGAACCCTGACGAACACCTTTCTCTACCGGAACAACTACTGAAGTGGGGCGGCTTCCTAACTTGATACGCGCTTTCAAACGGCAATACATATGATACAGGACACGGGTGACGCGGAGGTTTACACCTTGCTGGTAAGCCGCTAGAAGGGCCTGAGCATGAATCGACGAATCAAACGCTCTACTAACATCGAAAGCACCGATCACTATGAGGTCACCAGATTCATGGGAATCCGCTAGAATAGCGGCTAGACTGAAAAGAGCGTGAGCGCATCCTAGTCCTGGTCGGAAACCGAACTGATGGTCAGGCATTCTGCACGAATGCTGAATTTCTTTTAGAACTAAAAGCTCGAGAACTTTGCAAAGTACTGGGGCAACGGTGATAGGCCTATACGAAGAGCACTGATCCACGGGTTTACCTTTTTTAAGGATAGGTGATAGCAAACCAACACAAAAAGAATCAGGTACTATACCGGTAGTGAAGATAATCTGGAACAGTAGCGTCAGATGCTCCACAAGCAAAGTGGTACCGTGTAGCAAATTTAGCGCGCACAGATTGTCTTCACCACGGGAATGTTTTTTCTTCAGCTTTAAAATAGCATCAGATACGTTTCCGTAAGTAACAACAAACTCCGGGTCACACTGGTTGGATAGTAACGATTCTAGCCTATGTACGAAGGGATTAGACAAATTTGGGTCGGGGGCACTGAATTCTTTGGAAAAATACGATTCCCAGTCATTTTCGTTAATGGATTCATGGGGTTTTCCGGCAGCCGATTCACTTAACCGTGCTTTCCAGATTAGAGCTGGGTCACTTATAATTCTGGATGAGTATTCTTCTTTTAGTTTGGTACGGTGAGCTTTCAGTTGCTTGTCAAATTTTCGTTTCGTCCACAAACGGATTGAATTAACAGGGCCGGACTTGGGACGGTCACATTCTTGCCAGACTCTGAACCAGAACTTAGCTTCGTTGCAACACTTAACTAGAGCTCGATTTTGCGAGAATTTGGGAACTTCTGTTTTCTTTCTGACCTTTCTAGTAGGAACCGCGATTTTTTCTGCTGAAAGCAGCGAGTGAGTAATCTCGGCACAGAATATATTGACAAGTACTCTTGCTTCCTTGGGATCGGTATTGGAGTTCACTTGGAGTAAATGGAAGGGGATGTGTATCTTTACAAGAAGTGAGTTCAGCACTTGATGATACAGAGAAGTAGTAACTTTGTCCCATTCACTTACAACTTTCCACTTATCGTTTTTGAGAGGACGCAGAGCTGGTTTTATGCTAAGAGACGCTAGTAGAGGCAGATGATCCGCGAACACAGCGTCTTTCAAAACAGATACATTTCCGTTAATTTCCTTCGAACAGACCGTATGGTCTATGTTCGAAACGGATCCAGAGTTGTGAACGAAGGAAAAGTCACTATCCTTTGTGAGAATGGCAAGTTTACCATCGAAGACGCCGTTTAGCAGTTGACTGCGCGGACATGTGCTGTCAAGCAAGTTGCAATTGAAGTCGCCCATGACTACGCACTGCAGATTTTTCTTGGTCACAGACTTCAGGCATTTCGCTAGATCGCGAACTGCGTTCATAAACTTTCGCTCCGATTTATCATCATGGTAGTTTGTAGGAAGATATACATTGAAGAATGCGATATTACCGTAAGATATAGCCAGGAAGTAGTCATGCGTAAACAGCACTTTGCTTTCAATGCAAGAGCGGCAAACAATCGCCAGGCCACCAGAGGGACGTCCGAGAGTCCGAGTTTTTGTGGGCTCGACGTGAAAAGTATATTCGTGCGAGAACTTTAGGAGAGCAACATTGTGAGGAGAGAGCATGTGTTCTTGTATGAACATAATATCACAGTCTGAACAGTACTTTTGAATAATGGCAAGTTTGTGTGGGACTCCCCCGTTCATGTTCCATGAGATAATTTTGACACCAGTTGGGCTATTGGACATTAGGCCGTTTCAGCTCACTGACGATTTTTTTTATTACGGGGCACTTGAAAGAATGGCACGTGTGGCGTTTTGATTTGCAGAGGGCGCATGCGATAGGGTTTACACACGGCTGGTCAGAGCTAGAACCGTGACCTTGCTCTCCGCATCTAGAGCAGACTTGCTGGCTAGAGCAGGTAGCAGCAATATGACCAAAGTTCTGGCAGTTGAAACACCGCTTAGGAAGAAAAACAAATTCCTCGATGGGGTATCGCTCCAAGTCAATTTTAGGAGGGTTTTTCATGGCGTGGTTCAGATGTTGGCGGGATGAGAAGGATACTTTGAAGGATCTGGTCTTGCCGCATTGATCAGCTTTTTCACAGTTCGGTATACATCTCCTCAGTGCATCGGCATTAACATGTGCAGGAACAAACTTGACCATACCGATGAAAGTGGGAGTTTTAACACTTGCCTGGGTTTCAGGCGATTTTTCGTTAATAGAGGTTGCTAGGATTGCAGCTTTAGATTTGTTCTTAGTTACGAGGCGCCATTCTTCCTTCCCTCGACGGAGTTCAAAATCGTCATCATTCAGAGCGTCACCACAGATATTCGACAGAAAGTTTTTCCTTTCTTCTGCGGTGACAACAGTAGGAGGAGGCTTTTTCAAGACTACTGAGTAAGATGGAGGAGGAGGGGAAGACTCATTACCTTGGGCAGCAACGGGGTTGCCTCCAGGCCACGGTAACGGCGCTTGGTTAAAACGGTCAATCAGGCCGTTAAACTTGCGACTCATCTCGTTCACGGTGGACACTACACAAGCAGCAATCTCTTCGTTGCAGGCGGGAACTTCTTGGGGCTCGAAAATAACAAAATGCGGAAGCTGAATCTTTTCTTTGGCGCAGCGAGCGAACATCTTCGCAATGTCAAGCAGATTATCCTCGTCCTTTATATGTTTCACCACACGTTCCCCTAAGTCTGACTTGCGATAGATAGTTTCCTTCGCTTCTAGAATCGCTTCTCGGCTGAAAAACTCATTCCCTCGCCTTATAAAAACATTCGTTTTTACACCTGCTAGCATGGCTCGTGATACAAAGTTCAGAACTGCATTCCACACCAGATTATCACCCATCACAAACAGGTTTTGCACGGGTGAAATGAAATGCGACTTCTCTTGTCGAGAGCCAGTTCATAACTGAGTATTTCTGTTTTTTTCCTACTTCTTTGGGTTTATAAGATAATAGTAAGGCGACCATTTGGAACGGTAAGGCGGCTGTTGGAAAGTGAATAGAGTGAGGAGGGGACAGCGTAACAGGAGAAGGTCGAGTATAATTGTGTAAGGTGAAAAAAAAAAGACTACAACCTGTCTAGTAAACTAAGCCCTTTTTTATACCCATGGTCAAATGGTTGGGTATGCTGGCAGGGGTGAGTATGGAAGTCATACGTATGTGTACCCCTTTTTCTCCAGAAGGGTACCAGGAACCTTTAAAAGCAAAATATTTTAAGGTCAAAAATTAATACCAAGTTGTTTTAGTTCCCAAAGTACAGTATACTGATACCCCTATGCGGAATAAGGGGTACAATTACGTGTGAGAACCATGGTCACCCCTGTCAGCATGCCCCAGCGTTTTGTATCGGCTTCATTCAAGTGTCATATACTATACCGATCACTTTTCGGTCGGTCGTTCGACTGTTACCGAGTTGGGATACTTCCAGATGTGCTAGGACGATGAAACTTGGCAGGCGTATCAGGGATCTGACCAAACTGACTTGGAAATAGTCACTTCGACGATCCGACCACCGTGGGGGGAGTGGTGTGAGGGGAATCCGAAATATTGACGTATGTATATGTATAACTTTGGAACAGGTGATCGGATCTTTATGAAACTTGATATTTCGAACGATCTCGTGTCTCAGACGTTCCATTTCAAGTTCGGTTCGGATACGATGAATGTGGGGGGGGGGGCGGAAATCTTATGACATTTATTCAAACAGTGTTTAATACGGATACGTCAGCTATGATTCATATGATTCAATCATAGCTGACGTATCCGTATTAAACATTGTTTGAATAAATGTTTCAAAGTCAGCTTGGGCTCAAAGAATATTTATCTTATGACATGCTTAAAATTTAGCGATTACGATGAAACTTGGTGGGAAGAACAAGCACAAGCCGTTGGTACATCATAGACAGAACTGGACCGGATTTGGGCACTTTGGGGGAAGTTGGAGGGGGTTCCGGAATTCCGATGATCCGGAGTTAAGGTACTCCTAGGTGGGCTAGGACGATGAAACTTGGCAGGAATCAAAGACCCGACCAAATTAACTTGGAGATAGTCAGTTCCCCGATCCGGGCATCGTGGGGGAGTGCAGGGAGGAGGAATCCGGAATCTTGAGGTATTGTAACTTTCGAAAGGGTGATCGGATCTTAATGAACCTTGATATTTGGATAGACCTTGTTTCTCGGATGTCCCCATTTAAGCACGGACCGGATCCCATGAATGTGGGCGGGGGGGTGGGGGGGGGTGGACGGGAGTACTGGAAATCGAGGGAAGAAACTTGGTGGGAAGAACAAGCAGAAGAACTAGGTAAACCCGAGAGAGAACGGTCCGGATCACTGTGGGGGAGGTTGGAGGGGTCCGGAATTCCGGTGATCGCGAGTTAAGGTACTTCCAGGTGTGCTAGAAGGACGAAACTTGGCTGGAACATTAGAGTCTCGATAAAACCTGGTTCACAAATTGTCACTTTCCAGATACGACCATCCCATGAAGTACAGAGTGAACTGCCAGCTCACTTGAAGTGCGCACCTTAACAGCAAAGTGAAAAATTAATTTTGACAAACTTTACATTTCATGATCCCCCGAGGGTGCGTGATCATTTGCGCCACAACGGTTTTGCTTAAAAATTAATTCCTAGCACCCTAAAAGTGCACATCTTTACCAAAAAGTGAAAAAAAAAACTTTTGAACATTGGAAAAGTTCGGTGGCTCTTTCTTAGTTGTATTATGACAGCTTTGTAGAAAAGTCTCATCAGAAATGGGAGCTTGAAGGCTTCAAGCTTTCAGTACAAAACGATTCGTGCTTCCTATTGGTTGGATTTCAAAAAATGTGGCTTAACCGACCAATGGGATGATTGGGATGCGAGACTCCGTTTCGCAAAAGTGTCATTATACCAAAAAGGAATAGCCAGATTAATGTTTCCAGCAAAAGTATTATTATACCAACAAGAAATAGCAAGATTAACGTTTTCAGCAGTTAGCTCAGAATGGTTATCAAAGGCCGATAATTTAGTCTGTAAGTCGAAAGTCCTATACCTCCTAATGTTAATTTTGTTGTTATATGCTTCCTTTAATGATGGTGTAAAAATATCCATTTCGTCGGGTAGGGTGCAATCTCTCTATTTTGACTCAAAAATCTTTCCTTCCGAAAAGCGAAAAATATCGGTAGATGGCATAATCCGCCGGGAGAATAAAACCCGCTAGATTATGCCAGGACGCCATGCGTATAAGTCGGAACAAAAAACGGAAATTTGGAAAAAACAGGTAAAATTAAAACAGAAACGGCTAAAACGGCCATATTAAAAACGGAACAGAAACAGAAACGGCATTAAAAAAACGGCTACCTGTTTTCTGTTTTTCTGTTATTTAAAAAAAAAACAGAACAGAAAACGGTAGTAAAAAAACAGAAACAGAAACCGAAACAGAAACGGTGCCGACCCCTACTACACAGTAAAAAGTTTATCCGAGTAAGGATTAAAGTTAACTGCAGTATTTGCTACTGAGATTACTCTTATCTCGATTGAGATAACATTGAATTAGAGGAAAGATTGTCTTTTTAGAGACAAGATTAATCCCAGTAGCAAATAATGCAAGATTTTTTTTTACAGTGTAGTAAAAAAAAAAACATCGGCACAAGAACGTAATCGGCTAAGGATTTGCAAAAATGTCAAAGGCTTCCGCAGACGCGACAGATGAAATGGCATGTTCAGTCTCTCGTCCACGAGCCGTATGTGGCCTTCATGGTATAGACCGGGCCATCAAACTACATAGTCTACACGCGGGGCCGCGAAAAATGGCCTAAACATTTCTGCGTGTGAGCCGTTTTGAGTCAAAATAGAATTTGTGTCCGACCGGATTGCAGGGCACGACGGACTATTGGCAGGGTGTTGTCTGCTGCCAGATTTTGCCGAATTTGTATATCAGGAGCAGGTCGTTTGTCGGGACGAAGCATGGTTATCGCTACGATGCGAACATTTTGGAGTACTAGGGCCCCGGTCAAGCATTGTCCTAATAGGTGTAATAAGGTGAATAGCGCTATACGCGGTGTTTACGTCTTAATACACACGCCTGTTCAAATACAACCCAAGAGGTTCTTATCAATGCGGCTTCCGGTGTTGCCAAGGTAATACAATTTTTCGAGCTCTAAAAATATCCGAAAAGGTTCTTGGTACTACTTGAAGTACACGAGTACAATATAACGCAAACTATACTGTAAAAAAGCTATTAAAATAACGGATGGACAGCATTGATCCTCGAACTGACGAAAAGCCGTGGTAATAGAACAAAAATGTGTTTTTGTTAAGAAAAGTTGTTTCTTTAGCTTCCAACAAAGTAGAACTTTACTGCTTCCCGTTGCAACTCTGACGGCGCTGCTCCTTCCTCGGCCCGCTGGCGGAACCAACCAAGCGATCTGATTGGCCCTGCATAAGGAAGAATAGAGCCGAGCTCTATTTTCCTTATTCACCTTATTACAGCGCGCTCCGAGGAAAAGAGGAATCTGTAATAAGTCTTATACGCGGTAATACACCTTATTACACCTATTAGGACAATGCTTCAGCGGCGTGACTTAATTTGTGGCAGTTGATTGTATGAACTATGTAGTTTAATGGCCCGGTCTAGACCCATGCGCTTGTTCCCTCTTGCAAGCGGGCAGTAATAAATATGTAAATGGATATTACTCCTTTTTTTTTTCAGTAAAGGCGACAAGCTTAAAGTTTAACTGAAAAGCCAACATATTTGTGCATCATTCAACTGAATACACTGCATTAGGATTGTGTTGAGGGATTTTTTTTTTATATTGTTAAAAATATCTACGACCGTCCTCAAAACGTAAGATTCCACTATGACGCGGAAAAGAATCTCAGTACAAACGCGGCTTTTTAGTGGCCAGTAGTGAGCTAGGTGATCATTGCTCACTGCGTGAACACTTATTTTTGGTAAATCGCTTTCGTTAAGCATAAACACAGGTACAAGAGCATAGAGGTACCACAAATCCGAAAGGAAAATTCCACTATATCAAGATTATCCGTGAATAGCGGAGTAACGAAGTAACGCATTTTCATCGGGTCTACCTACAATGCAAATGCGACCTACCTCCGTAACATCATTCATTAGTTCTTAAATTCGGAGATCCAAATTTTTATATGTTACATCTGAGCCGCTGATGACACCTCACTTATCTTTGCACTTGTCGCGATTCACTAGTTTGCATGCGCATTATACTCCGGACGAGTGTTTGCGTATCATTCTACTGATAAAACCGGCTTTCTGAATTTCGCCGAGACCTTGCTAGAAGTCGATGTGTCTTGGAAAAGGCTTAAAACAGGCAAGGGCTGTGGATAATATTTTAAAAGCAGAGCCTAGCTTCAATATAAAAAAATCTTGCAGTATGCAACGGGGATTGATCTTGTCTCTGAAAAGATAATCTTATCTGTAATTCGGATTAATCTTATCTCAGTAGACAATAGACTAATGCCAGTAGCAAATACTGCAGTTAACTTTAATCCTTACTCGGAGAAACTTTTAAAGTGTTTACAGTACAATGGTTGTTCGTGGAGTGGACTCTACTACCAACCAGTGCTGAATTTTTTTCAAAAAAGTCTCGATGTTGGTGTTGACGAAGATGTGGTCAGGAAGTTTGCAGCTGAATTCTTTTCCGTTGAAGCCATAGTCACGGCTAAGAAGCTATTCTGGTCCTGTGTTTTCGCCCCGGAGCTCCCGCCAAAACGAAACACATCTGCTAATCATTTAGCAGACCTCACCGCTGCATTCAAACGTTGTGACAATGACAACGTTGAGCTACCTGACTTCGTTATCAGGTTCCCGAACGAAGTGCCCGTTATTCCAGCTGTGGCTTACTCTCTCCTGACCAGCCAGATCAATGCGTGTGCCAAGGATATTCGGTTCATTGCTGATCGAATTGCAAAACATGAGGGGTCCACTCCTGTCTTTGGAATGTCGAATCAAACAATCACGACCCCCTCGCCTGTGCACACTGTTATTGTGGACAATATCCCTCCTTCCCTATGTGACGTCAATTCAAGAAATCAGCATCTCGATTCCGTTGAGGGTCGAGATGGCATCACAAACGTCAAAGCTAGTGTCAGGCAAAACCGTCTAGTTGTACAGACTTCGAGTGCGACATATGCTGACATTGTTGCCAAATCGATAACAAAGGGTCTTCCGCCCGGGGTTACCACTAAGGTCATACAACCAAGATTCTTTGGGGTAATACGAAGTGTTCCAGAGCGCATCTCTTCTAGTGATTTGAAGTGTTTGCTTGATGCCGTGGAAGTCTCGCAGATCTCAAATTCCCGGTCTTTCAAGGTTGGCTATGTAGATCAAGCTTCCCTTTTAAGAGCTTTAAAGTGTGGAGTTAAGATCGGTTACGAGCATTTCCGTGTCCATGAATTTCATCGCATGCCGAAAAGATGTTTCCGTTGTCAGTCACTGGACCATGTTGTTGATAGATGTCCACTTCAGACAGATACGCCTAAATGTGCTAGATGCTCTGGATGTCACGTATATTCAAGAGACTTGCCTTGTAGCCTACCCCCCAAATGTGCCAATTGTGATGGGGACCATGTGTCTTTCAGTTTTCGGTGCCCGAAAATCAAAAACGCATTGAAAATAACGGTGTGATGGCTCAGATTTCAAATGTACTCCGATGTGTGTCTTTGAACATAAATGGGACGAAAGATAAGGACCTTGAACTGGATCGATTACTCTCCGAAACTGATGTGCTGTTCCTTCAAGAGCATCTTCTTTCCACTACTAGTGCCGACAGTCTGCGCCGTTCGGTCGATCACTATATATTCGTGCAACCTGCTAGAAAAACGAGAGGCCGTCCTTCCGGTGGACTAGCAATTTTTATCCGTTCTTCCTGTTGCCTCAGACCTCCAACTGTCTTTCTTTCGGATAGACTGATGCTAGCTGTACAGTTTGGCGACCTCGTTCTAGTTAACGCATATCTTCCGTGCGACCGTCGCAACCTCGCTTCATTTGGATTATTTGCTAAATCTTGTAACAAGATCAAGTCTCTCCTTTCAGACATCAGTAGCAAAGGTCTTAACTGGATTCTTGTTGGTGATTTGAATACCAACATCCTGGCTCCTTCTATACGCACTGACCTGTTTACCGAGTCTCTTCCTAGCGGGTATTGTATCGTAGAGAAGTCCTTGCCGTATACCTACAGACACAATCGTGGCGGAACCGTTTCGAACCTTGACCACCTTATAGTCTCCCATCCATCTGTAGCTGATGGAACGGTTGAAGTTGACGACGAAAAAATTGAAGATGACCATCTGCCGTTGACTTTCAAATTGGCACTCCCCGCCGATTGTGTTAAAAGCACTACGTCTCAACATCAGACATGGATCAAGAAAAGGAACTGGAATCGTTTAGATCCCGTACTTTATATAGCTACACTGACCACCCTTTTGACAGCTGTGAAAATTCCGTTCCACTTACTCCAGACTAGTCTCCATGTGACTGGTTCCTCCATCGACTTGAACTTTTATTACTCTGAGGTCGTTCATTGCTTGAAGACTGCCGCTAACGTAGCCGTACCATTCGAAAATGTTCGGGTTGGAACCCGAAAGCGGCTTTGGAGAGTTTGTCCGGAGGTTAAGAAAGCCAAAAATCATGCGAAATTTTGGTTGAGACTATGGATAGCTTGTGGACGCCCTATCAGTGGAACCGTGTTTGACCTTAAAAAGAAGACAAAGCGGGAGTATAAATATTGTTTGAAATCCGCACGTTTAAATGGCGCTGATGCCCCTACAGACCGCAAGTCTTGGAATAAAGTTCTTCTTTCGGACAAGTGTTGTGCAGTGTCTCCGTCAAAATTGACCTCCTCTGACTGGATAAACCATTATCGCAACTTGTTCATTTAGTGCAATATGCGCGTGCAACAGTTTTTCGACTCTTTACTTTCAAGGTTTCTCCCTGTTAAAATTTCTCAGTCTTCTGTTTTTGCGGTTACTAGTAATGCTGTCGAAAAGGCTGTTTACAGACTAAAAAAGACTGGATCTGTCGATATCGATGGTATTTCTTCAGAGTTCTTCAAAACTGAATGTCCTGTTCTGATCCAACATCTACAACTACTGTTCCAAATGTTTCTTTCCCAATCTCAGGTCCCGAATAGCTTCCTTGTTGGAACCGTAACATCTGTCCTTAAGCGAGGCAAGGACCCTGAACTGTGCAATAGTTTCCGTCCGATTACAGTATCATGTACAGTCAGTAAAATTTTTGAGTATGTCCTTCTTCCCGAACTTCTTGAAAAAGGCAATTTTGGAAATATGCAATTGGGTTTCAGGGATGGTACGGGTTGTGCGCATGCTCACCACGTTCTAACCAAAATAATGCGACAGGCCACTCTAAACAGATCAACCATCCACATTTGTTCCATAGACATCTCTGGGGCTTTTGATAATGTTGTCCATTCTCAAGCTTTGTATTCGCTTGCTCGTTCTGGAGTCAATTCTTCTATTCTTTGCCTTTTAAAGTATTGGTACGCAAATTCCAGCATTCGGGTAAAATGGCAGGGTCAGTTATCGGAAAATATTTCAGTGAACCATGGAGTTCGCCAAGGTGGAGTTTTGTCACCGTATATATTTAAGTCTGCGATTTCTGATTGTTTGGATTCTCTTCTTCCTGCATATTTGTTCAAGGAGATTTCGATAAGCTACATTGCGTATGCTGATGATATCCTCCTAGTCAGCCGTACAAAATCCACTCTTTCTAAAAATATGAAAATTTTAGCAAACAAACTTTCAGACATCGGACTTGAGATAAATCTGTCAAAATGTGAATATCTTTGTTTCGGTCGCACAACAACCTCTGAGCGCTCTTCTGTTGCAATTGGTTCTTTTTCTATTTTTTCGTCCGAGTCGCTGAAATGGCTCGGGCTTACCTTCAAATCCACATTATCTTTAACGTGCTCCTCTATTTTAAAATCAGTATCAAATTCCATCAGATTTGGTTACGGGCGTTTGGTCCCAAATAGAGGAAAATATTCCCGCAAGGCGCTCGGAAAGTTGTATAGTGCTTTTTGCGGCCCATATATCCACAATTGTTCCGGAGTTTACCATATCCTAAGGAAAAAAGATGTTAAAAATTTGAGAAGTTGTTTTTTCAAGTATTGTAAATTTCTGATGTATCTTCCAAAATCTTTTCGTAATCGTAAATTGGTTTCGAATTTTAATGTTCAGGATAGTGTTAATACACTTTTTCGTTCGCATTCAAATCTATTTTCCCTCCACAAACATCCTGCCCTCTCAGCCCATGAAATTATTAGCCAGTTTTTCATTCCTGAACCCGATTAATGTGCTTGTCACTGTGTACAAATTTTAAGTCTATTTAGTGTTTTTTTTTTTTTTTTAAATGAAAAGAATGTTGTCGTGTTTATTTGCATTGTTTTGTTTAAGTGTTTTAATATGTATATTTTACTTTTGTATTTTATACTCCGCTGTTACGCAAAAAGCGGGTCATAAATAAATAAATAAATAAATAAATAAATAGTTGTAAATATTGGAATAGAACAGTAAGTAGTGCGAGATGTGCTTTAACGCTAAATGCGGTAATAAACAAATAAATAAATAAGATAATATGTTGTCAGACTTGGGATGTTAAAGGACCCCTCTCGTTTTTCATTGTCTTCGCACCTTCAGCGACAACTTACGTGGTTTACTGACTTCTTTACATAATTCTTGCCAGTTATTTTATTGTTTTTTTTTCCTTTTCAGTACTTGGTTGATCAATCAATCAAGTTTATTTTCCAAATTAATTAGTTACAGCAGCATTGTCTTGATGGAGCGTGTCTTGGTGACGATGAAACTGCGTTGACTGCTTCGGGTCATCTAACTACAGTCGGGGCCGTAGCATCTGAATATATCTCTAATCCGACTTTAGACCATGGTATCTGCAAAAATGCAACTATTGATATTGGCAGTTGTCTAATTAATCAATCAAGTTTATTTTCCATATAGCTTAAAGCTAGAAGAGGAATAAAATATTTACAAAATACACAGAAACGAAACGAATTAACTAATACACTTACAAGATATGACCAGAAATAGATGATGGGATGAAACTGTGTAAAAGACGGGCAGAAGAATTAGCAGGATATGGAGAAAACTAATTGCCAATATTCCTCTCGGGCCGACGCACGGAAGACGGGAAGGGGGAATAGACGGCCCATCTGGATATGTTCTTAGGTTGCCCAATAATAACTTTGTTTTGGCTTGAGGTGTGAGCGCGCAGGCGCTGTCGAATCTCCCGTCGTCGTTCCTCCCTTAGGAAGGCACCGTGGTTCGCTATGATTTCTCAGCTTTGAACCACGACGCATTTGGTTTTCAAAAAATTTGCGTCCAGCTACCGCGTCAAGAGGCTGAATAGAATTGACAAGCGCTAACAAGAAGATCGCTAATTGCACGTGAAAAGTAATGTTATTTTCAGAAACAACACTTCTGGGCTATTTCATCATGAAAAAATCATTTCTAGTAAGATGTTCTTTTTAGGGTATGTGCCGTTTAGCGAGCTCTACGACCGATGGGTGACCCTGACAAGAGAGGTGCTATCGCACCGAGAGGTTCCCTCACGATGGGTCCAGGGACTTCTCGCTTTCGTCGCCTCAGCCAGCTCAGTGGTAAAGGGTTAGTATTATTTTGCTATTATCCGCAGGGCCCCCGTCTCGGTCTGCCTGCAATGACAGATGGGGCAGCGAATGCCTTATGCCCGGGTCCCACTATAGTCACACCTGGTAATAACGACGGTAATAAGACTGTCTTATGTAGCGTTTGCACGGACAAGATATCCCGTCGAGTAGAAAGGAATTCCGGTCGACTTGAGAGGATTCCGTTCGTGAAGACGACTAGAAAAAAAGTCTAGCGGGACGGGAATTCCTTTCAGTATGAAGGAATTCCGGTCTACTTGAAAGGAATTTCGTCGGCGGCACTGGTGAAAAAGGCTAGCTAGCTTTTGAGATTAGCAGTCGTCAGCACTAATGTCATAAATGCTATCAAAACATTTTTTTGTTAGCTAGTGAATTTATTTTTATCATATTTTCTTGCTTGAAGACACAGTTTTCTCTGTGTGTAAACATAATCTTGTCACCAAGAACGGATTCTGTTCAAATTTTCCTCTACTCGTAAACGCTGCATTACGGTCGAAATTTGGAAGAAAAGACGCTGAAAACGTAAAATAGACGAGATGGAAAACCTCATCTCCGCCATTTTGAACATAACTTTGGACCAATCACAGACAACAGTCATTGACTTTAGCTAGTTTTATTCACCTATGAGTGATGATGGTGGTAATATCTCTTGAATTTCTTCGTTCGAGGTGTGACCAGGATGAAAGGTAAGGGTGGGTAAAAACCAAATTAACAAACCAAATGACGTACAGATGCGACTGAATGTGGTCCGTCATTAGCTTTGTTTCCTGCATGACCTCCTAAAAAATATTTACTTTCCTTAAAGTTTAACTGAAAAGATAATTCATTTTCGTTTAATTCAGTAGAATACACTGCATTATTTGGACTGGGTTAAGATTTTTTACTTGTCACTATTTGCTCTATTATGAAGTTCAGAATGTCTACAGCCGTCGCCGCAACGCACAGTTCTCTGAATCTCAATACAAACGCGGCTTTCCAGTAGCTAGCCGCTAAAGGTGTTTTTACTGCGTGAACACATATTCGTTCTCCAAAGCGTTTTTTTTTAAAATAATCTTTAACTTCCCTTACAGCTCCTGCAAATTACTTGCTAGCGTTCGATTATCATAGGCTACAGTCAACAACAAGAACGTATAATACTAACATACAAAATATTTCGGTAATAACGTTAAAGATCCACGGTTTACAATTTATATACACAGTTGACGTTATTAAAGTGTAACTGAAAAGCCAACTTATTTTTTTGTTTTGGAATTGAATTCGTTGAATTATTTTGACTCGGTCAAGGGATTTTTTACTGTATCACCTTTGATTCTGTTAACGACGTTCAAAATACGCACTACTGGCCCGACTAAAAAATTCATCCCTACGCGGAAAATTTGAATTTTAATAAAAGCGTGCACTTTAGAGGCTTCAATGCCAGATTGTAATGTCACTTCTGAAGAAAGACCACCATTACGTGTGACCCACAAACGATTTATTTTTAGGCAATAGGGTACCGGTGGGGTTGCTAGGTAGGGGGGTACCTATGTACAAGCCTATATACAGTAGAGGTACGCTTATTTGAACACTTTTTTAACTGTTCCACTACCTTGGCTTTCTTACTTGCATATAAAAAAGTAAAATGGAAAAGAAAAATAACAAACTTGATATCAGCTAACAGCCAACTATTTCAGGGTTATCCTGGCACAAACTTGAAGCAGAAGTTCAAGTAAATTTCTTTGATTTTGAATTTATTAAAAGGTCCTTCCTCTTTTGAGGGCATCTGACGGTTCGGACCGCCATCTTCTCCATTGAAGGTGCGTTCCTCCCGGCAAACTTTTCAAATTATAAAAAACAAAACAGAGGTGTCAGCTGAGTCACTTTCAAGGATCATTTACACGGCAGGTATTGTTCCCCGGAGACGAGAAGGGAAAGCGTTCACACGGTACCTGGGTATTTTTCAAGGGAGAGTACTGTCATCTGGCAATAAATTACAATAATATAAAAATTACAATAAATAAATTATCTCTCTATAATGAATACCAACATGTGTCCATTTAGACCACTTTTTACATGGGCATAATCAAAATTATTCCTCGAAAATCCAGTTTTATTGTTGCTGACGTCGAAGAATACCCATCGACAAACAAATACCCGGGTAAGAAGTTCGCGAAATGAAGTCCAAAATACCCGGTTTTTTGTTGCTGTTGCGGGGAAAAATACCCGCGGAGTACGGGTAAATACCCTCCGTATAAACGTAGCTTCATAGTTGAATGGTGAATTAGCAAAATATTCAAAAAGTGACAAAAGCGTGAGTGATTATTACTAGTATTTATAGGAAAAAAATACCTGGTTTGGGTTTTAGTTTTGTCTTCGGCGATCGTTCACTGTTAGCAAACGTTCACATAAGCATACCTCTACTGTACTAGGTGCCTATATACCTAGTGTATAGCCTATATACTACCCCTCATTAGTGAATGAGGGTTGGGTTGGGTAGGGGGAGGGTAAAGAAAAAGAAATGATAAGGTTAAGACGAGAATCGTGTGTCTCCCGCACAGGACACGGTTGTGCCCTTCTTGGGAGCGTTCTGTTTGTTGTTTTGTTTAAGGAATGTTGAAATTAAAATGAATTGAATTGAATATACTAGGTACCGATGTACAAGCACATACGCAGCTTAGCATAAATCTGAAAGAAAAAGTTCGTTCGATAGAAATCGATTATATGAATAGCGAAGCAACAAAGTAACGCCTTTTAATCAGAGTTGCGCTTTTATTTGAAGTTCATGGTACAGCGGGAGAGGATGGCGAACTGTAAATAGACGTTTTATTCTTGGCGGACTACGTCAGAAGGTACGCTGAACTGTTCCCTGCCTCCCCCAGCGTACAAACTAGCGGGTCCGGGGGCACTCAGTGGGCGTCCCGCTGGCAAATAAAACGACTTCGGGCACCCTGCGCCTTCCCAGCGTACAGCCCGCTGGCGAATAAAGCTGCGTTCGATTTGAGTCCTCCGTGTCTCGGTCCTGTCTTCTTGTTACTGCCTTGTCACGGTTTAAACCCGTTTTATTTATGTAGCGTTTACACGGACAAGAAATCCCGTCGAGTAGAAAGGAATTCCGGTCGACTCGAAAGGATTCCGTTCGTAAAGACAAGTAGAAAAAAAGTCTAGCGGGACGGGAATCCTTTCATGATGAAAGGAATTCCGGACTACTTGAAAGGAATCTTGTCGGCGGCACTGGTAAAAAGTACTAAAAAAAAGTCTAGCTAGCTTTTGAGAGCAGCAATCATCAGTACTGATGTCATAAATGCTCTCAAAACGTTTTTTTATTGGCTAGTGAATTTATTTATGTCAGATTTTCTGGTTGGAAGAATTTATTTTTTTCCCTCTACGTGTAAACATAATCTTGTCACCACGATCGGATTCTGTTCAAGTTTTCCTGTACTTGTAAACGCTGCATTAGCCCTGTCAGGTGAATGACTCAGTGGACAAGCATCGCAAATAAAATGCCGTCGAGAAATCTACCCGAGACAGGACCGAAACTTGGTCCGAGAGCATGTCATCATTCACGGTGTCCTTTCTGACAGGGCACTGACAATTGTCAGCTTACAGGACGAATAAAACGGCTTTAAGCGGACAAGGCAGTTAAATAAAACGGCATTTGGCTGACAGGACTGAGACAGGACCGGGACAAGGCTGAATCGAACGCGGCTTAAATCGAGAACGAACAGTCCGCTGTACTGTGAACTTCAAGTAAACGCAACTCGGGTCTTCAAGCCTGTTTGCTCGCGGTTTCAGCAGAAACACTTGCGGTGTACGTTTTGCAAACGTTATGCATAACAAGCATTGCAAGAAGAGCCGAGAAAAAGGTGAAAAAGCCTCTGCTGACTATGTTTGACGGGCACCTCAAACGGGCACGTCAGCTGAATTTTACGTCGTGAAAGACGTCATGGTCCATTTACACACTGCGTAAAATCCGAGCGTATTTTACGCACGTTTCGAGCTTGAAAAGATTTCTTGCAATACGGACGTATTTGAGAAATCGGTCCGTTTTGTATCTCAATAAGTCTGTATTGCTAGAAATCTTTTCAAGCTCAAAACGTGCGTAAGATACGCTCGGATTTTACGCATTGTGTAAATGCACCATCAACTGAAGGAATATTTATCTGTTGACTTTCCCGATATCATGATAATAAAAAAAAAAGTCACGGATGTTTTTACATCTAATGCATCATTTGGCACCTCATTATTTATTTTATTTATTTATTTATTTATGACCCGCTTTTTGCGTAACAGCGGAGTATGAATAAAACACAAAAGTAAAATATACATATTAAAACACTTAAACAAAACAATGTAAATAAACACGACAACATTCTTTTCATATAAATAAAAAACACACTAAATAATTGTTATTATAGCGAGCTTGTCCATTGCTTGAAATTGGCAGCCGATACTGCTGTACCGACTGAGAGAATTCGAGTTGGTACAAGGAAACCTATTTGGAAAGTCAGTCCTGAAGTTAAGAAGGCAAAAAACACAGCAAAATTTTGGCTAAAAATCTGGATTGCTTGTGGACGTCCAGGGAATGGTACTGTCTTTAATCTAAAAGCTAAAACGAAGCGTGAATACAAATCTTCACTTAAAAATGCTCGTTTGAATGGCTTAGATGCTCCCAGTGACAAAAAAGCGTGGCAAAAGGTCCTTCGTACAGATAAAGGTTCAGCTGTACCTCCTTCCACGCTAACGATGGCTGACTGGACCAGCCACTACAGTGGTCTATTCAGTGGTTGCAAAAACCAGATTCAGCAGCACTTTGAAAATTTACTTCTTAAATACCTACCAAGGAAGATATTTCAACCTTCTGTTCTTCCCGTTACTTGTTCTTCCATCGAAATTGCTTTCCGAAAATTAAGAAGAACTGGTTCTACAGATTGTGATGGCCTTAGTGCCGATTTTTTCAAAATTGAGTGTCCAGCTTTAACACAACACCTTCAGCTGCTATTTCAAATTTGTTTATGCCAGGGGGGATCGACTAAAAGCAGGAAAGGAAAGGCAAGAGAAAAGCAGGAAAGAATACTAAAACCAGGAAAGGCAAACTAAAACGAGGAAAGAATTACCAGGAATCGAGGATTCGAAATACAGGCAAGCCTTTCCTCTGTTTAGTATCCCGTGAGGGGTCTCCAGCTTCCATTTGTTAAAGTTCACCTTTTCCTCCTTTTAGTATTCGAAAAACTTGCAAACCTTTCCTCTGTTTAGCATCCCGTGAGGGGCCGGCAACTTACATTTGTTAAAGTTCACCTTTTCCTCCTTTTAGTATTCGAAAAAAAAAACTGGCGCGCTGTGCCGTGCTTTTCCTCTGTTTAGTTTCTCGTGAGGGATCGGCAACTTACGTTTGTAAAAGTTCACCTTTTCCTCCTTTTAGCACTCTGTTGATAGGCGACTCAGATCATGAGTCCAGTGAGGGGTCGGCAACCAAGATACGTCCCATTTTAACTCCGGACCGGATCCGGTGACATGGGGGGGGGGAGTTGCAGGGGGGAACCGGAAATCTTTCAAAACGCTTAGAGTGGAGGGATCGGATGAATATCCGATCTCCAGCTTCCATTTGTTAAAGTTCACCTTTTCCTCCTTTTAGTATTCGAAAAACTGGCAAACCTTTCCTCTGTTTAGCATCCCGTGAGGGGCCGGCAACTTACATTTGTTAAAATTCACCTTTTCCACCTTTTAGTATTCGAAAAAAAAAACTGGCGCGCTGTGCCGTGCTTTTCCTCTGTTTAGTTTCTCGTGAGGGATCGGCAACTTACGTTTGTAAAAGTTCACCTTTTCCTCCTTTTAGCACTCTGTTGATAGGCGACTCAGATCATGAGTCCAGTGAGGGGTCGGCAACCAAGATATTTCAAGTCCACCGTTTCTTTCCTGGTTTCAGTAACTATTCACGGATTGTACCAAAACTAGGAATTCGAAAAAACTGGCAAGCCTTTCCTCTGTTCAGTATCCCGTGATGGGCCGGCAACTTACATTTGTAAAAGTCCACCTTTTCCTCCTTTTAGTATTCGAAAAAAAAAACTGGCGCGCTGTACCGTGCTTTTCCTCTGTTTAGTTTCTCGTGGAGGGTCGGCAACCTACGTTTGTAAAAGTTCACCTTTTCCTCCATTTAGTATTCGAAAAAAAAACTGGCGCGCTGTACCGTGCTTTTCCTCTGTTTAGTTTCTCGTGAGGGATCGGCAACTTACGTTTGTAAAAGTTCACCTTTTCCTTCTTTTAGCATTCTGTCGATAGGCGACTCAGATCATGAGTCCAGTGAGGGGTCAGCAACCAAGATATTTCAAGTCCACCGTTTCTTTCATGGTTTCAGCGACTTTTCACGGATTGTACCTTAGAGTACCAAAACGAGGAATTCGAAAAAACTGGCAAGTCTTTCCTCTGTATAGTACCCGTGCGGGTCGGAAACTTACATTTGTAAAAGTTCACCTTTTCCTCGTTTTAGTATTAGAAAAAACTGGCACGCTCTGCCGTTCTTTTCCTCCGTTTCGTTCCTCGTGAAGGATCGGCAACTTACATTTGTAAAAGTTCACCTTTTCCTCCTTTTAGCACCCTGTCGGTAGACAACTAAGATCGAGTCCAGCGGGGGGTCGGCAACTAAGATATTTCAAATTCACCATTTCTTTCCTGGTATTAGTAACTTGTCACGGATAATACTAAAACGAGTGAAATCGGGAATTTAAAATTTTTAGGGGACGGCAACTATAGTTCCCTTCTTCGTCTCGACTCGTTTCTTTTAGTGTGATTCCAGAGGACATAATTTTAGAGAGGGAAACGCAGCTAATAGATTCAAATTACCATACCTTTCTTCGTTTGAAGCTGCGTTCGATGTGAGTGTTTCTTGTCTCGGTCTTGTCTTCGTATTACTGCCTTGTTACGGTTTAAAGCCTTTTTATTAGCCTTGTCAGCTGAATGCAAAGGACAAGCATAAAAAATAAAGCGCAGTCGAGAGCAGAAACGAAACTTGCTCCCATATCATGTCATCATTCACGGCGTCCTGTGACAGGGCAGTGACAATTGTCAGCGGACAGGACAAATAAAACGACATTAAGCAGACACGGCAGTTAACTAAAACGGGATTTCGCTGACAGGGCCGAGACAATGGTAAATGGATTGCGGCTTTGGTATCCCCTTAACGTTCACTATTTCTTTTCCAGTGATTCTTCTTCCTATGATCTCGAGTAGCGTCATTCATCGATTTCTGCAAGCAGAACGACATCCGGGAAAAGGAACGAGCGATTGCAAACCTCTGAACTAGCATAAATCGCAAATGGTAATGTTAAAGCAACACTTCCAGAAGTTCTGTAGCGCATCAGTGTGTTAAACGTTATGAGACAATACATTTTATAAACTTTTTAAGTGCTGTGTCAATAGAACTTGGTTGAAGCCGGAACAGTTTTTGGGATCCCAAAACGTAAGTGGAGGGATACATATGACATCGCAAAAGTTGTCCGTCTGTCAGTACGAAGGGGCAAAAGCGGACATAACGAAATTCTATTTACCGAGTCAGATTCTATTTACATAAGATGAAATTATATTTACCGAGTGAGATTCTATTTACATAAGATGAAATTTTATTTACTGAACCAAATTTTATTTACATGAAATCAGAATTCTGTATACTTAACGAAAATATATTGACTTGGCAAAAATTTAATTAACAAAACTTTTTTTTACGACCAAACTCTTTGACTTAGCCAAAATTTATTAACAAACTTTCTTCTTATTTTTTTTTCTTTCCATTGCTCGTAAATTCAGAACATGCCCGGTAAAAAAAAAATCCGTAAATGCAAAATTTTTCTAAGTAAATAGAAATCGAACGCGCTGTAAATAGAATTTCACGTTGTAAATAGAATTTGAAATTCTTGATACCGATACGATCGAAAGCCGATACACAAGCCAGTAGTTTGTGTTATCGATACAAGTTCGTTTTTTATCCAGTATACTAGGTGGATCTGCTGAAGTGATGACTGCTGAGCGGATGGACTTTTTAACAGGAAGGGGAAGATAACCAAGGGTGAAGTAGGCAAATTTTCCAAAGCAACAGTTGTGTATGCCAGGGAAGTAGAGGTGGAGGAGATTAAAAACTATCTCAGCAGTGGCCTTAGGCACCTCAGCTTAGCAGAAACTGCAAAGAGGATGGGATGCTCATCTAAAACAGTAGTAGGAGACTTTGGAAAGTACACTCACCAAGAGCAGCCTGACTATCAGGTATGGCAGACAGGGGCGTCACAAGGGGGGGGGGGGGGAGGGGAATGGCGCCAGAAAGAGCCAGCGCCACAATTTATCATCAAAACATTTGATTTTTTTCATGAAAAGTAGTTTTTCTGAAAATCAGTCAATTTTTCGTCAGAACAGTCTTTTTTCCGAAAATCAGTCGATTTTTTTTACGTTTTTTTCTTCAAAACAGTCGTTTTTCTGCCAAAATAGTCGGTAAAATTACCAGCCAGTTGGTTAATGCCTTGTCCCCCCTCCCTAACATTTTGGCTTAGAAAGGTTGGAAGGAAGTTTCAGTCCCCGAAACTCGCTTCAAAATCACGTCATCATTGACGGCGTCCTGTCTGACACAGTTGTGACGCCCCTGTCTGCTATACCTGATGGTCAGGCTGCTCTTGGCGAGTCCACTTTCCTTGAGTCTCCTACTACTGTTTTAGATGACCATCCCATCCTCTTTGCAGTTTCTGCTAAACTGAGGTGCCTGAGGCCACTGCTGATGCAGTTTTTAATCTCCTCCACCTCTACTCACTTCTTTCTAAATACACTGCTGTTGTTTTGGATTTGGAAAATTTGCCTACTTCACCCTTGGTTATCTTCCTCTTCCTGTTAAAAAGTCCATCAGCTCAGCAGTCATCACTTAAGCAGATCCACCTAGTATACTGAATTCAAAACGAACTTGTATCGATAACACAAACTACCGGCTTGTGTATCGGCTTTCGAGCGTATTGGTATCTGGAATTTCAAATTCTATTTACAGCGCGAAATTCTATTTACAACATGAATTTCTATTTACAGCGGTTCAATTTCTATTTACTTAGAAAAATTTTGCGTTTACAGATTTTTTTTTTTTTACTGGGCATGTTTTGAATTTACAGACAATGGAAAGAAAAAAAAATAAGAAGAAAGTTTGTTAAATAAACTTTTGCTAAGTCAAATAGTTTGGTCGAAAAAAAAAGGTTTGTTAAAAATAAATAAATTTTTGCTAAGTCAATATATTTTCGTTAAGTAAATAGAATTTTGATTTCATGTAAATAAAATTGGTTCAGTAAATAGAATTTCATCTTATGTAAATAGAATCTCACTCGGTAAATATAATTTCATCTTATGTAAATAGAATCTGACTCGGTAAATAGAATTTCTTTATGTCCGCTTTTGCCCCTTCGTATGTCAGCACGTTAACTCTCGAAGGGAATGAGATATTTTGAAAAAACTTGGGTGTGAGAACTCATCGAGTCAAGGGATAGGTCGAGTTCGTAGATGGGCCCCATAGCTGCATATTTAGCGGAGGGGTTTCAAATTAAGGGGCGAACTAAATATTTTTTTAAAAGCTAATGAGGTAGTCGTGGTCTCGCAATGCCTCTTTTCACCTAACCGTCTGAAGAGGACGATGATGGAAAAAGATAGTTCTTTCTAGTATGTTCAAGCTAGAAAGGATTCCATGTCCGCGAAGAATTCCGTTTCATTTTGCCTGAAGATTCTGCTTCCGGCAAAGGCTATTTATTTTCCTCCTTTTCAATGGATTAATTAGCTACGGGATTAATTTCGCTAGAGGATAATGGAAGTGACGAGAGACCTAGAAGTGCCTATATTACGAAACTTAAATATGAGATTCATGTTTCCATTACTGTTTCGAATATCATTTCTCCCGCTCTCCTCCTTTTTCCACCCTCTTCCATTCGTCGATTCATGCAGCAGGACCACAGCCGACAGAGAATAAGCGGTTGCAAATCTTAAAGCAACTCTGCCAGTAGTTGCAGACTGTAAAGCGCATACGTGTTAAATGTTATGAGAATATACCTGGTATAACCATTATAAGTGCTTTTCGATAACAGAGAGAGAGAGAGAAAGAGATAGGTATATTCAGAAACTATCGTAGCATAACTAAATTCAGTTTCTTACAAATTATAAATAAAGAACACATAAATAACAAACACACACTAAGGTTCAGCATTGAACATCGAAGTAAAAAAATGGCACAAACGAGCACGTTATTTGCAAACGAGTTCCCGTAACGATTAGTGAGGACTTTACGGGGTAGAAGTTTATTTTGTAACCGAGCCCGATTACTGGGAGGGGCTGGTTCCGGTAGCAGTGACCGGTGGCTCGTATTGGCTAGGACGGATTTGCCAAACTGCAAAATCAGTTTTTCAAGCCGGACTTTAAGCGGTGGTAAGTTCAGTTTCTCAAGGGCCTGTTCGTAGCGTATGTCGCGGTTTCAGCTGGTCGTAGCCGGAACAACGCGGTTTCAGCTGGTCGTAACGGGAACAATTTGTAAAATAGCTCTGAAACTTTTGCTCTTGTCACGCCTCTTTTCGACTGACCGCTTGATGAGGACGATGACGGAAAACGAGTTCTTTCTTGAAGGTTCATGCTAGAGATTATGGGACGTGAACTAGAAGGAACAAAAAAGGAAATCTTAAGACGCTGAAATTGGCTAGCTTGCCTCAGTTTCTTGTAATACTTTATTATGACCTAGTACCTTTTCATGCTGAATCTTTATTAACTTTCAAACTCTTTTTTAATTTGTTTCTTTACTGACGTTCGCCGATGAATATAGGCGAATTAAAATGTGAATACCAATACAGTGCCATGACAAATATTTGCAATTAAACTTGTGTAACTTTACAAAAGTTATAAAACCTTCTTCCACAGCTTCTGTTCTTCCTCTTGCCGTAGTTCTCCCCCCACCTCCTGTTAAAGAAAAGTAAATCTATTGGTCATGACGTCACAAGAAAACTCTTTTCCAAACCTTTACTTATTTTCTTAGTCCCATCTCCTGCTCTGTTTACTAAAGTCCACGATTTCCTGTGCTTAGTGGTTGCCGTTTAACTGAAAAGTGCTGAGAAAAGACAATCTAGACACCCGTCACTTATTCATTTAAATAGGCTAGTAGACCAGATGGAACTACATTACTTCGTTGCTCCGCTGTTGACGAGTAATCGATTTTCGCATAGTGAATTTTCTCTTACCTCTGGTACCTCTATGTGCTTGTCCCTTTGTTTTACGCTTGACGAAAACGATTTACGAAAAAGATGTGTTCCTGCAGTCAGCCCCCTGCCGCGAGCTGATCACTTGCGGCTAAAATCGGCGTCCGTGTTTGGACTAAAATTTTCCTCGCCATAATACTGTTTCGTTGAGGGGACGACCGTAGATATTCTAAACGTCACTACTGGAGCACATAAGGGAAAATAATTAAATTTCTGACCAAATCCAAATAATCTATTAAATTCCACCAAATCTAATTCTACTAAGTGATGTAACAATCAGTCTGTTTTCATTTAAATTTTAAGGCTTGAATATTTCCCATCTCAAATACTTAATATTTTTTTGCTCACGTGTAATAAAAATAAGAGGATATCAAAAATACTTTCAGTTGATCAGAAACAATTTCAACTGAAAGAAGTAAGACGTTCGTTTAGTTTTGTTTATGCAGGCCCACAAACCTGAAAGACGTCAAGGTAGCATTAAACAGGTGTGAAGACTGGCCTAGCTATCTGGTTCAAGTCACTTACCATGAGATAGTATTCTCTGCCACTTGTACTCCAAGTCTATCTGTAATTGCATGGATTTTCAATCTTTGGACATTCAAATTTCATTTAAGTATCTGCATTACAAAATATAACTGAGTACTAAGCAATTTACTAGAACTTTATATATAAATAACTAGTACTTGTCTATAATAATTATTCCGATACATTTTAAATAGTTTCAAAGTGTAAGGCTTGATGTGATTTAAATAACATAATGAAATTCTTTATCCCATCACGGAAATATTCATTCACAAAGAAAAGCTTCCATGCAATTCATTAAATTGTTGTTGTTCCATCGTCGATCAGTCGAAGACGTGACGGGTAACGCCTTTTTAGTACCTCGACCTGCAAATTGTGAATAGTCAGCCTTTGTCTGCCGTAACCACTACCATTTTTATATTGTTTCGTATGAGGTCAGATTCGATTAATTCCGTTTCATGTAGATCAGAGGTTCTCTTTTCTTATAACAACTAATACATTTCCTATTACTATATTGAATGTACATCTATCGTGAGTATTGACCTCACGTCTATTTTATTCTAGTATCTACTCTCTATGATAACGTTGACTATCCATTGACGGTGACAAGAGCCCTCATGCTCTGTCCTTTTTTCTTGCAAGTTCTACTCTCAGTGGGTCACTTAGCCTACTTCTGCATCCTAGTGTATTTGCCTTAAAACGAAAACAGTGAGTATCCACTAATATTTGTCGCTTTTGTTCAACACTAAAATTTGCCAAGTCAATGTAAAGTACCAAATTTAGTTCCATTATAGAGCATATTTTTCTTCCCCTATAATTTTTGTTTCATAATAACATACGTCACTTCATTCAAACGGGCAACAGACAGTCCAAACACTATTCGTACCGCCAGCTATATTAATCTGCCATTCACATATTTTCCCATTTTATTTTATATATGGTTATAAACTTGGTGCTTTTTCTTATCTTGAGCTTAAGAATTTGCTTGTTAACCTGAGTCAACAATCCTGTATGTTTTCACTCATGGACATCACTTTTTCATTTTCAGGTTATTTAATCTAGCAACTAGGTCATCACGATAAGAAAGACATTTGCAAGTAAAATACACTGAAGTCTCAGGTGTACACTCAACGGCAGAACCGATACAAACCTCACCCTTGACCTGGATCAACTCAACGAAAGTACTTATTTGAATTCTCAGGTGTACACTGCACAAGGTACAGCCTCTCCTGAGACAAAAATGCAATTTCCTTTGTATTAAAATGAACATGTACTTTCGTGCAGCCTTATCCCGTAAACACAGACCATAATCATAATAGGATTCTCGGTCGTTATAGTGTGATTCTCTGAACAAAAGAACGTCATCATCATAGTTCGCTTTCGGATCACTCCTCTGTTGCATTTTCATCATTCCTCAAATGTTGGTTGGTTTAGAAATGCCATGGAGCCCTTGCCAAGTTCTACTTTTAACGCGTTCTGTTTTCGATATTTTTCCGCTCTCATACTATCTTATATCGGAAAAATAAGGGAAGAACAAATAATCTAATAGAACCTCCGTCTTTGGTCTCATTAGCAAATATGGGTATCCCGCCAAAACTGGGCCGAGCTTTAAGTATTTCCTCTAGCTTTGAGTCATTGCACGTCTACTTCCCACTTTGCCGCTGGACAAATCAAAGGAAACAATTCAGGAGGCGCGAAGAGCCGCGCGCTCGGCTTTTCCTTTTTAACTTTCTTCTCCGAGGCTCTACTGCGACATAGCTGTTTGTAGAGGTAACGAATTGGGATATTCGGCGTAGCTCCTACCCACCGATCGTTTGTATCGCGCTGGAAATAAGGCGTTTCTACTCTGCATGGACGTATTACAGAGATCGTGAGACTGAGGTTCTCGTCCTTATTTGTTCTTGGTTATTGGCTGAAATATCATTGGCTCGGGCTTGGCGGTTTTACTGCTAAAAATGTTTCACTTACATATGCTCCAAAGCAGCATTTCTGGTACTCCGTGCATGGACTGTGTAATGTATTTGTGTCCGCAAAAGACATCGAAAATCAAAATGGCCTCTCGCAGCTGTATGGTAAATATCGGTCATCCGTCCTGAAACAGAATAGTTGCTTTATAACATTTTCCTCGAACAGGTATGTAATAAGATTGAAAATATCCACAAAGGTTTATATTGGAAAATAACACCGATACTACAACTGAAAATAACTTATCCGAGCAGGAGCCCAGGTAGGTTATGAAAAATATCTTCCAAGCGAAGCGAGGTTGACAGGGGAATCGAGGTTGCTATTCCGATATTCACCTATATGGATGTACGTTAACTATTATGACTTTTTTCCAACAAAATTTTTTGTTTGTAAGTAGTACCAGTTTTTCTTTGGTACAGCTTTGTTTCTTTAAAAGTCCAAATACTCTGTATGACTAAGTCAAGAAACACATAAGCGAATGTCGGGAAGAACGAGAAACGCCGCCCAAAAGATGACTCAACTTTTGTGGCAAACAATCAACGGCGTTGGCTTGGAGTCCTGCGGTGACGCTATTGCCGAATTAACTAAACTAGGAATTTTGTATCTTTAAAAGGGCGCAAGTCCCAAAACACGCCAGTGAATCTCGTGAAGAAGAAGAAACGTCGTCTAAACAATGACTCAAATTCTGTGTCAACCAATCAACGGTGTTGGTTGGGGAGAGCCGTGGGGATGCTATTCGAGCTGGTTATCAAGAGGACTAACTAAACTCGGAATTTTGTATCTCAAATTCTGTGTCAAGGTCCGGCTTTTTGGCTACTTTGGTAGTGAATTTATTTTAAGGTAAGTGTCAGTGTCATATATGTGAGAATGGGCACTTGCTTTTTTTAAACAATGGCACTTGTGTATACTCAAGTGCCATATAGCGATCGTAATTTCTGTCGGTCTGTCTGTCTGTCGTTCTGTCCAGGTTTTGCTAGTTTGGGCACTTCCACACAAGCTATGACGATGAAACTTCACAGGCATATCACGGACTCGACCAGATCAACTTACAAATAATCACTTCCCCAATCCATCTTTCCCCGGATCCGGGAGTCCGGAAACTATAAAGTAAAACGGGAGACGGTAAGACGGGAGACCACTGAGCCATGCGACTCTGTACAGAAAAGCGAATGCGCGAAAAGCGAACATGCATAACTTTGGAAAGGGTAATCGGACATACGTGAAACTTGACCTTTGTGTTGCCCGTCCAGTGTTCTACCACTGAGCCATGCCATGATGTATAAAAAAGTGAACGCGATAATAGATACGGTTTAAAGATGGTCAGTCCAAGTCAAACAAATCTAGTGAAACGCTTGGCAGGAATATCGGGGAACCGACCAGGTTAACTTGGATATAATCATATTCCGGATCCGATCATTGTGGGGGAGTGGAGGGATGGGAAATCCGGAAACTACGGTCTGTCCTGGTTTTGCTAGTTTGGGCACTTCCACATAAGCTAGGACGATGAAACTTGACAGGCGTATAAGGGACCGAACCAGGTTAACATGGAAACAATCACTTCCCCGATCCGGCCATCGTGGGGGGGTGGAGGAACAGGAAATCCGGAAACTAGTAACACGCATGACTTTAGAACTGGTAATCGGACTTGCATGAAACTCATATGTCAAGAATAAGTGCTTCAGATGCTCAGTTTCAAATCCGGACCAGATCCGATAACTGGGGGGGGGGGAGCTAGAGGGGGAACCGGAAATCTGGTGAAACGCTTCCAAATAAGCTAGCACATCAAAACTTGACAGGCATATGAGGGAACCAACCAGACTAACATAGAAATAATCACTTCCCCGATCCTGCTAACGCGGGGGGGGGGCGGAGGGAAGGGGAATCCGGAAACTAGAAACATAACTCTGGAATGGATAATCGGACATGCATAAAACTTGACAATTGTGGAGAACAAGTGTATCAGATTTTCAGTTTCAAATCTGGACCGAATCTGGAGAGGGGGGGGGTTAGAGGGGGAACCGGAAATGTCGTGAAATGCTTAGGGTCGAGGGATCGGGATGTCACAGTAGAGGGGTTGGAGGGGGTTTCCCCGGATTTCCGGTGATCACGAGTTAGGGTACTTCCACATGAACTAGGACCATGAAACTTGGCAGACATATTAGGTGCTCTTCCAGGTCAACTTGAAAATAGTTCTTTTCCCGATCCGATGATCATGGGGGGGATTCTATTGACATGCAAAACTCTGGAACAGGTGATCAGACGTGCATGAAACTCATACTCAGATGATCAATTTCAAGTCTGGAACGGATCCGATAACATCGGGAGGAGCTTGAGGCGGGGGGAGAAATCTCTTGAAACGCTTATAAGTCGAGAGATCGGGATGGGACTTGGAGGGAAGAACAAGCATAAGCCATAGATACATTGTAGAGGCTTAACGGCCTGCCATTCAATTTGCAAATATATTATTATTATTGACTAAACAGAACCGATCGTGTCACAGTGGGGGGAGTTGGAGGGGGTTTTCCCTAATTCCGATGATCACGAGTTAGGGTACTTCCAGATGTGCTATGACCGTGAAACTTTGCAGGCATGTTAGGTACTCTATTAGATTGGCTTGAAAATATAGTCCCTCCCCCGATCCGATCATCGTTGTAGGAAGATACAGTTGTCAATGAGTGGTATAACCCTTCAGATTTACTAGATCAAGCCCATTTTCTGATGAAATGAATATCGGGAGAAAGATCCAGCCTTGAAAACTGCAAACTGTATCTGACAAACATGCTAACTGTTGTTACAAGTGCCATATGAGCTTTCAGCTCTTGTTTAAACAAAGCAGGATGGCATCACGAACTACACCTGCCACCCAAAAAGGCTGTTCCGACCTAGGAATGGGTTATGTAGTTTCAAATTTCCTGTTAGTCAGTTATTAAGTCAATAAGGTTGGTAACTAATATGCTTGCAAAGTTTCATCGTCTTAGCACATCTGTAACTATTCTAACTCGCAATCACCAGAATTCCAGGAACCCCTCCAAGCCCTTCTTGGCAAGAGTCCTCTTCGGACTGGAGTAGGACCCTTGCCAAGAAGGGCAGAAATATAGCTCTAATACAATGTAGCTGACTTCATCTATTTTGCACCGTCAAATATGAGTCAGCTTTATCTACCCATCCAACTCCCCCCACAGAGCTCCGATACGATCTGTCTCCATCAATTAAGGCCTAATGCGTGTTTTCCTTACCAAGTTCCATCCAATCCTTCGACTCTAATCATTTCAGAAATTTTCCGGCGTCCCCCTCCCCCACAAGTACTGAATCCGATCCGGATTTGATATTGAGGAGATGAGACGGTAGCTGTTTCCACTTGTCAAGTTTCATTGTAATCCAATTACCCCTTCAAAGGCTGTTCATGCCCCTAGATTCCGAATTCCCTATCCAACCACTGCTCCCACGATGGTTGGATTGAGAAACGACTATTTGTTTGGGACCCTAAAATGATGACTTAACTTCTGTGTCAACCAATCAACGGCGTTGGCTGTGGAGAACTGCAGTGACGCTATTTCCGAATTAATTAAACTCGGAATTTTGTATATCAAATTTTGTGTCAACCACTCAACGGTGTTGGCTGGGTATAGGTGCGGTGATGCCAACAAAAAAATACAATCTGTCAACCGTTGGAAGTTTCTCTTGGAAATTATTTATGGCACATGCCTTCCGGCCATTTGCAACTGTGATCGTGGGTTATGGCACTGCCAGGTTTGCTAAGAAACTTGGACGGCCAATCAGGGACCGGAATAAACTTACTATGAAATATTCACTTACACGATTTGACCATCACGAGGGAGTGGTGGGAAAAGGATGCCCGAATATTCGCGCATGCGCAACTTTCTAGCGGGTGATTGGATCTGAGTATTGGATCTAGCACATTTCTGACTGAATCATACATTAATTTTCGTGATCCCGAAGGGCCCATAATCATTCATACCTTAAAACAGCGCGAATATTAGCTGATATCCTTAGGTACTACGTATGCTTCCAATTGCCTTATGTGCTTACAGCTTTTGTTTGTTGAACCTACAGCTTAAAATTAGAAACTGTTTTCGCAGCGAGTTCCCCTTTTCTTTGCCCCCGTGGATTTTTTGACTTACCGAAAAGAAATGTCTGTGTCGCCATTCATTGCTTCAATCATTTCAAGGGTTCAAGCCCGTTTCCACGCCACCAACTGAGGTAGGGCTGCCAGCGCGCTTAGTTTAACGAACTATCCCACAGAGCTGCTACAGAGGTACTTAGCAGTCCCCCATTTCTGTCTTGGGGCTAAGATCGTAAAGATTGGGAGTGCTGAGTATAGGTGATCATGTACTGAATCTGTAGCCACCAAAGACATCAAAATGGCATCTCAGAGTCGTACGGTAGATGTCGGTTACTCGTACTGAAAGAGAATATTTACTTTATAACAATTTTCCTCAAACAGGTATGTAATAAGATTGAAAATATCCACAAAGGCATTGGGCAGTAAGAGTGGCAGTGGCAAACCAGCACTTTCACCCTTACTGCCAAAAGTCTTGACATATTCGGGTCATCCGAATATTTACAAATTTTAATGCAGGTGGTTATTTGGTGGGTGTTTCTCGAATTTTTAGCATTCCAAGCACTTGATTCCCAATGCTCAATGTGTCAGCACTGGGCATTCTCGGGTGGCTTTGAGCGGTGGACAAGTACTTCAAGATGGTGACGGAGGGGTATCAGGGCTATCAGACTATCTCCCTAAATAAAGCAAACTAGGCTCCTCTGCTAAGCCAGTCTCGCTTCCTGTAATGACAAATCTTCATCTATTATAGTATCGATACCACGATTGTCCTGCAGTCTGTTCTTCCACTGGAGTTAAAAAAAAGACACACATATCAGTCCTAAGTGAGTAGTTAGTTCCTGATGAAGCATTATATGAGCAATCACTTACCTAGTCTCAATGTTCACGAGCATTAATCATCCTCCAATTCTACATTTCTTGGTGTTTTCTCAATAACCGTATCGACGATCAGCAGAGATAATGCCGGTAAAATGATTTCAATATTCAGGACAAGCCATTTCTTCTTTTCTTTCGAATTTCGGTGGCTGAACGGCTGTGTTGCCAGCAATTTTGGTTCTTATTACCAATTAACTATCGAGATAGCTCCAGGGTATCCAGAATATATATTCTTTAGCTTCATAATTATATAAAATTGCTTGATTTTGGCATTTCTTATAATCTTACCGATCGCAAAATTCTATATTCTTGTGAATGAAATCAGTTTTATTTCACAAATCAAATAATCCGAAGGACCATGGCAACAGTGTCAGGCGGCAGCAATCAAAAGCAAATTTCTGAATCCGTCTGTTGAATTGGTTGAATTGAATTGGTTATCTGTGCTTATTTAGTATCTAAATGTTCCTTTTGCTAATTTTTTCAAACAAGATGTCGCAGCAAAAATGATGTCTTTTTCCTCAAGCCGACAGGAGAAGTATAGTAGAGGTATGCTTATTTGAACACTTCTTCAACTGTTTCACTACCTTGAATTTCTTCCTTGCATTTAAAACAGTCAAATGGAAAGGAAAATAACAAACTTAATATCAACTTGTTTAAAAGACAGGCAAATTTGAAAGGAAAAATAACGATCTTCATAAAACTTACAATTATTAGGCCATAACGACATAGCCAACTAACCCCAGTCTACCACAAATCCCTGATTTTTGGATACCCTATGCCAAACGCTGGGTATATCTAGCGTTTAGCATAGCCTATGCCTAACGCTGGATACCCTATGCCAAACGCTGGATACCTGTTGATAACCTAACCCTGACCTACCTCAATAGAAAGGAGTTCTGATTGGTTGATTTTTTAGAGCGTGTTCCATCCTACTTACCGTAGTCACTACGCATGATGTCACGAATTCTGTTTTTTTGCCGTCAAGGCTGCAAGATTTTTCTATTTTCCAGCAGGAGTTCACGCCAAGGACGAAACCGACCAATCACGTTACAGAAATGTGTAGTTACTACGCTCCCGAGCATGGTAAGCAAATAGTAACTATTAGTTACTATTCCGACAAGGTTGGAACGGTCAGTGTAGTAACTTTTCGTGGGGATGGAATGGAAATAGTAACTAATAGCAACTATTGTTAGAAGGGTGGAACACGCTCTTAGCTTCACTCAAATCATCAATATTTTACTGGGTTACCGTATCCAGCACCTGGCATAGTGTATCCAGCATTAGGCATAGGGTATGCCAAACGCTAGACATATCCGGCGTTTGGCATAGGGTATCCAAAAATCAGGGGTTTGTGGTTGACTGACTAACCCTGTCTTCATCTTCAACTGTACATCAACCCACCCTAAATTGAGTTTTAGTCAATGTTGTCCTGACTCCTGGTCTTAAACTTCAGATCTGGTAATTCAGATTTTCTGATCGTTTTCAACCCTACTTACAGTAGTTACTGCGCTTGAAGTCACAAATTCTTGCTTTTTGCCATGAAGGCTGGAATGATTTTTCTATTCTCCAGCAGAATATAATGCCATGTTTGAACCTGACGAATCATGTTACAGATATGCATAGTTACCATGCTTACTACGCTCCAGAGCATGGTAAGCAAATGGTATTTTACGAGGTTGGAACGAAACTAATAGTTACTATTGTTAGAAGGGTAGACACGCTCTTTATTATCAATTTTGTAATGTTCCATGTCTTCCTTTGGGTGCATTTGTTGGTTTGAGCACCATATATTTGGTTAAGTTTGGTTGTGCTTTGAAGTATGAAAGAAATACCAGGTAACCAGTTGGCAGTTAGCAGCAAACTGACATCCAAATTTTCTTATAAAAAGTAGTAGGCTATGTTAGAAAATTTGTTGCAAGTATTTGTAACAAATGAAGAGTAACATCCGTATCCATTGAAACTTATTTAAGAGTTAGCTTCCTGACTGTTTGAACCCTTCCTGTGTGGTCAGCAAACTGTTTGTCCGAGTAAAAAGCTTAAAACCTTTCAGGGATGTCATCTAACAGCCCACTTTTAGCAATGGAAAAAAAAAATCTTAGTAGACTAAGGGCTCACTGTCTGATAGATCAGTGTGCCTTGCCAACAAATATGATGAGGAGAAAAATACATACTTGAAAGTAGGTTGTAACACAATAGGCTACTCGACATTGATTTGGCATGGTTTAGTATATAATAAATGGCAGTAGGCTACTTTATTGTACAAATTAAATTACTTAACATTGTTATATGATGATTCTCAAAGTAGCTTATAATAGACTATGGTATTGCTCAAACAATGAGAGATCAAAAACAGTAAAATTGAGCACTGTTGTTTTCTGGTTCCTCCTTCCTCCCCTACACCACCTAGTAGACTAACTACTTTCAAAAAAAAAATAGTAACATAAGAGTTGTTAAGTGAGTCTAAGCAATACTTCTTCATTCTGACCAGTAGTAGAATCACTGGTTATGAATTGCTTGCTCTTTTTGGGATCCCAAAACGTAAGTGGAGGGATACCTATGACATCGCAAAAGTTGTCCGTCTGTCCGTCCGTCTGTAAGCACGATAACTCTCGAAGGGAATGAGATATTTTGATGAAACTTGGTGTGAGGGTTCGTTGGGTTGTCGGACCAGTCAAGTTCGTAGATGGGCTTTGTAGCTCTACATTTAGGGGTGGGGGAGGGGATTCAAATTAAGGGACAAACAAAATATTTTGAAACAGCTAATGTGATAGTCGATTATGGGGTAAGAAGACATGCTGAACACGATGGTGAAAACCATTTTGTCATCGGACAAGTAGTTCGCCCGGAATCCGGCCAAAACCGGAAAGTTTGTTGAAAGTAAAAGTTTTATTTGAAGTTGATTAGATGTTCGATTTAGGGGTAGGAAGACACGCTGAAGACGATGGTGAAAATTATTTTCTCGACGGACAAGTATTTCGCCCGGAATCCGGTCCAAACCGAAAGTTTGTTGAAAGTAAAAGTTTTATTTGAAATTGATTAGATGTTCGATATAGGGGTAGGAAGACATGCTGAAGACGATGGTGAAAACTATTCTCTCGATGGACAAGTATTTCTCCCGGAATCCGGCCCAAACCGGAAAGTTTGTTGAAAGTAAAAGTTTTATTTGAAGTTGATTAAATGTTCGATTTAGAGGTAGGGAGACATGCTGAAGACGATGGTGAAAACTATTTTCTCGACGGACAAGTAGTTCGCCCGGAATCCGGCCCAAACCGGAAAGTTTGTTAAAATTAAAAGTTTTATTTGGAGTTGATTAGATGTTCGATTTAGGGCAAGAAGACATGCTGAACACTTATGTGAAAACAAGTTTCTACCCGGACATGTAGTTCGTCCGGAATCCGGCCAAAACCGGAAAACTGTTGGAAGTCAAAGTTTTATTTCTAGTTGATTAGATACGCGATTTAGGGGTAAGAAGAGATGCTGAGTCCCTGTTTGACAATCATATTTTACCCGGACATATAGTTCGACCAGAATCCGGCTGGAATCGGAAAATTTGTTATAAGCTAAATTTCTATTTGAAGTTGATTAGATGTTCATTACTGGGGAAAGAAGATACCCTGATTTCGTCTTTGAGCTTTCTTTTTTCGCCGGACAAGTAGTTCTGGAGTTCGGCCGGAACCGGGAAATTGGTAGAAGTGGCAGGAAGTTTTCGTCAAAACAGATATGACTTATAGGGGTAAACACACATGCTGAATCCAAATCTGAACTTGGTTTTCTCAGGTGATTAGCTATTTGGCCTTAATCTGTTTCTGAATTTTAATTGTAAAAATGTTCAAGGAGTCTGGCGAAGACTGGATCTGGCTAAGACAAGACCCAGTTGTCTGGATCAGATATTGAATTTTTGGGATCCCATCGAAACCTTTGGTCTTGTTCCTACTTGCAATCTCTCTGATGTGTTGTTTTACTTCCTGATATTGGTTGTAGCCTGGGTCATTGTCTGATAGATTTTCATTGTGAAGTTTTTATGTAGTATTTTGAAATATTCAAGCAGCAGTAGCCTAACCATTAGCATCAGTCTTGATATAGCAGCATCAGTTACGCTGAAAGCTACTATAACTTACATCATACAACTAATTTTCGAGAAAGCTTTTTCATTGGGTGGTTCCCGATGACAAATTTGTAGCCTGCGTAGTAGTACGAAAACGTTGCATGTAATACTATGTAGTAGCAAAGAATACTATCACTTAATATGCCTCAGACTGGTCAAATCTTATGTAGTAGTATCCAGTAGCATCCTATCTTGCCATAGTAACATCCAGTCTTGCTAATAGTACCATATAGCAGTAACACGGAAGCCTTGAAGTAGAAGCATGTAGTAGCATCGTTAGTACTGCATGCAACTTTTTCGACTACTTCGTAATACTATTTTGAGAAAAAATTTTCATCGGGTTCACAAGGTGTCATAAAGAAATTGGAGATATTGGTAGACCTGGCTTTTTACTGTGTTAATGTTTTGGGGCAATAATCTGTCCTGCCGAGTACAAAACAAGCTTTCAGATGAGACTAGAGCTCACTCTTCTAAATCACAAAATCGGGCATGAGCATGACCAAACAACTATATTATTGCTTTAAACGATACTTTTACATTTCAGTCTCTGGATTTGGTGAGAATTCTACAGCGAAAAGAGAGGAATAGCAATAACAAACAAACTGAGAGAACAACAACAGGTAAGAAATAAAAGTACTTTATGCCAGAAAGTGTAGTTTGAAACGAAAGTCCGTCCATCCCTTTGCTATAACTGTAACTCTCCACCAGATTCGGCGAATTGGGGGGGAGTTCTAGGGATAACCGGAATTCTTGTGACAAGCTTAGACTGGAGGGATCTGGATAAAACTTGGTGGGAAGAATAGACACAAGATCTAGATACACTGTTGACAGAACCGGACCGGATCAGGGCACTGTGGGGGCAGTTGGATGGGAGGATCCGACCATCCTTGGGGGAAGGAGAATTGAGGGAGAAAAATCCGGAAACTTGAGGCATGCATAACTTTCGAACCGGCGATCAGATCTGAATGAAACTTGATAACTGGGAAGTAGCCTCTGGCTGTTCATTTCTGCTCCCTATTGGATCCGACAACTACTGGAAGGGGGGGGGGGGACCCGAAATCCCAAGGCCTGCTTATAATGAATTGACCTAGACCCGATTTGAGGGGGGGGGGGGGGTAAAGTATAATCCCTAGGACTCGCCAGTTTATATAACTGTTGCGGTTCCGGGTATTATAGGGAGATTTGGAGGGAGAGGGGGCGTAAATCTGATTCTGACGGAACTTGAAAACCTCTTAAAGTGCATATTATGTTACGAAGTGCTTATCATCTTTGCTCACTTCAGCGCAAAGTGCCAAAAAATAACGTTGTCCAAACTATAAATCTCGTAATTACCAAGGATCCATGATATGTTTTGCCTCGAGGGTTTTGCATAAAAATGAATTCCTTAAAGTGCTCTTCTCAGCTACGAAGTACAAAAAAATATTTGTGTGCAAACGATACATATTCATGATCTACAAGGGCCCATGATCATTTGCGCCTCCAGGATTTTGCTTACTCATGAATTGCTATACCTCTTAAAGTGCGCTTCGTAACTGCCAAGTGCAAAAAATACTGTTGATCAAAGGATAAATTTGTGTGTACCCAAGGGCCCATGATCGTTTTTGCCTCCCAAGTTTTTTATTACAAGTTAATGCTTTATAACATTCATCCTAACCGCAAAAAATATAAAGAATACTTTAGATCAAATTATACATTTTCATTATTCCCAAGCCATGATCATTTTTAATCACTTTTACTTTACTTAGAGCTTTACTTACAATTGACTATCTAGCGCCGTTAAGTCCGCATCTAAACTGCAATGTGAAAATATACTTTTGACCAAACAATACATTTTCATGAGATCCAAGGGCACCAGGGGCGTCACGACTAGGGGGAGGCTCCCGCCCCCAATGCTGTCGACCAGCCGGTAAAAAAAAACCTAGGCGCCGCCAAGCGCCGTAATTTTTTGTCAAGACAGTTGATTTTTGCCATGAAAACCGTCGTTTTTTCCGAAAATCGGTCGATTTATCGTCAAAATAGCCGGTTTTTCGGAGAATCAGTGGATTATTCTGAAAGTCAGTCGATTTTTTTCAAAACTCATTTTTTGTTTACCAGTTAGTCGGTAAATGCCTCTTCCCACTCCCCCCAAGGATTTTGGCTAGTAACGCCTCTGAAGGGCACATGATTGTCACAACGAAATTCCTAGCCCTTTTCTTTAGAGTGCGCATCATTACGGCTGGGTGCAACAAATAATTTTGGCTAAACGACTCATTCTCATGATCCCTAGGGGCGCGTGATCGTTCTGGCCTCATGGGTTTGATCACAATAAAACAACGAATCGACAAATTTCCACTTTCATCCTCTCAACCAGCCTTGCAAGTGCCATGTGTTCTAACTCTTGTTTATCCTTATTTTCTTGCCTGACAAGTTGTTGGCCCGGAATCTGACTGAATGGGAAGTCGGTTGAAAATTCGACGGAGGCATTAGCTTGGTATTAGTCACTGAGTCCATTTCCGAACATAATTTTTTTCATCCGAATTCCGTAATTCTCCCGGCATTCGGCAAACCATGGTAATTTGGTAGAAGTAAAAAAAAAAATCGTCGATAAGCTTTGAAATATGGCTGAGAACCGTGGTGATTTCAAATCTATTCTTGGTTTGTGAACTGACTGTCGTTCTTTAGCCTTAAAAGGGAACTTCGAGGTGAGGTTCATTTTTCTGACTTTGAGCTTAAGAGGAACTTAAACAAGAAGAGCTGAAATATCGCTCAAATAAAATCAGCTGTCGTATCCGTTTAGTTCCGTCAGCGGTTTAGGCGTAGTCCGCGAAACCACAAGAATATCCTTTCTTGAATATTTTTTTTGTGGCTGATTAAGGAGCTTATAAATAACATGCATACTCGTCTAGCGAAGACCGGAAATTTACAAGAACAGATTTTCTGGATCAAGAAGTTCAGTAAATATTCTATTTTTGGGATCCTATCAAAACTTTGGTATTGTGAAAATAAGACTACCTAGTTTCCCGTTTCTTGGTCCCAGTCGCATCCGTCGACAGTGGGGGGGGGGGGCGATGACTCATTTTTTTTGTTAATTATTACCTTTACATTTCAGTGCCTTGGAGACTACATTGACATGAAAAGAGCAAAAGCGAGGAAAAAATAAAGAAAACGAAGCAGACGAGATTCCGAAGAAAGTTGAGAAAAGAAGTAGAATTGGGAAGGGGATGAATGATTTATATAAGCGTAAAAAGTTCTAAGTGAAATCAAAATGTATTATTTTTTGTGGTAGAGCAGGAGGGCTGCAGGACTGACAGCCGGAGTAACTGCTGACTTGTAAGGATTCGCACTTTAAGGGACCCAACCCCCTAGCTGCTCACACCCCACAGGCTACTGAAGAGAAATTTGGCCTGTGCCCTGCCCACTTCCTAGTTTAGTCGTCCGGAAGAATGTGGCTGAACAACTACTGAAAACAGTAAAGTTGCAGCCACCGACCTAGAAGTGGGGCTCTTCACCGCCTGGGATCATCCGGAAACTGTTTCGCAGGAACTGGGAAATATATTTAGTATCCGACTATTATTGATCATGTCGGTGAAGAGTCCCAGTTTTAAGGCAGTGTTGCTTTCGATTTGCAATCACGACTTAAGCTGGCTTCAAAGGTTTACAATCGCATATTCTCTGTCCCGGATGTGGTACTGCTTGCATGAATCGACGATTCACGTCACTCGAGATCATAGGAAGAAGAATCACCGGAAAAGAAATAGTGATCATTAAAGGGGATACTAAAGCCGCATTGGATTTACCCTTGTCTCGGCCCCGTCAAACAAATACCGTTTTATTTAACTACCATATCTGCTTAATGCCGTTTTATTTGTCCTTGTTAATTTTCAGTGCCGTGTCACAGGACGCCATGAATGATGACATAATCTGGAAGCAAGTTTTGGTTCTGTCTGGTGTAGAGTTTCTCAGCTGCGTTTTATTTGTTATGCTTGTCCGTTATATTCATCTGACAATGCTAATAAAACGGCTTTAAACCGTGACAAGGCAGTAACGCGAAGAAGAAATACTCAAATCGAAAAATTACTAGAGGCGGAATCCCTAAAAGATTTATTTACCCCTTGACTGAGAATTCGAGTTGCCGACCCCTCAAAGTTACTATAGTTGGTGAAGATACCTTTGTTTCCCACCCCTCTCTTCGCTGATAATTCTAGTTGCCGAACCCTCAAAGCTACTAAAATCAGGAAGGGAACCGTGAACTATGAATGTCGATAGTTGCCGACCCCTCATAGAAGGAAAAGTTTGAATTCGTAATTTTTTTCCTCGTTTCAGTACTCTAAGGTACGATCCGTGCCAAGGTAATAAAATGAGGAAAGAAATGGAGGACTTGAAATATCTTAGTTGCTCACCCCTCGAAGCTACTATAACGAGGAAGGGAACGGCCAACTATGATTTTTGATAGTTGTCGACCCCGCAAAGGAGAAAAATTTTGAATTCCTAATTTTTCCTCGTTTTAGTACTCTAAGGTACCATCCGTAACTTCAGGGTACCAACATAAGGAAAAGGTGAACTTTTACAAATGTATGTTCCGACCCCTCACGAGGTATAAACAGGGGAAAAGCGCCAGTTTTCGAATATTAGAAGGAGGAAAATGTGAAATTTACAAATGTAAGTTGAAGACCCCTCACGAGAAACGAAACAGAGGAAAAGCACGGCGCAACTTGCCAGTCTTTCGAATACTAATAGGAGGAAATGGTGAACTTTTACAAATGCAAGTTGCCGACCCTCAACAGAGGAAAAGCACGGCACAGCTTGCTAGTTTTCGAATCCTAAAAGGAGGAAACGGTGAAATTTTACAAATGTATGTTGCCAAGCCCTCACGAGAAACTAAACAGGAAAAGCACGATGCATCTTGCCATTTGAATACTAAAAGGTGAACTTTTACAAATGTAAGTTGCTGACCCCTCACGGGATACTAAACAGAGCAAAGCCTTGCCAGTTTTTTTTAGAATTCCGAATTTCTTTCCTAGTTTTAGTACTCTAAGGTACTATGCATCAAAAGTTCCTATAGTTGCCGACCCCTCAAAATTTAGAATTCCCAATTTCTTCCCTCATTTTAGTAACCTAAGGTGTCACCATCCGTGACAAGTTACTAAAACCAGGAAAGAAATGGCGGACTTGAAATATCTTAGTTTCCGACCCCTCACTGGACTCATGATCTGAGTCGCCTATCAACAGAGTGCTAAAAGGAGGAAACGGTGAACTTTTACAAACGTAAGTTGCCGACCCCTCACGAGAAACTAAACAGAGGAAAAGCACGGCACAGCGCGCCAGTTTTTTTTTTTTCGAATAATAAAGGAGGAAAAGGTGAACTTTTACAAATGTAAGTTGCCGACCCCTCACGAGAAACTAAACAGAGGAAAAGCACGGCACATCATTCGATTTTTTTTCGAATACTAAAAGGAGGAAAAGGTGAACGTGAACTTTTACAAAAGTAAGTTGCCGGCCCCTCACGGGATACTAAACAGAGGAAAGGCTTGCCAGTTTTTTCGAATTCCTCGTTGTGGTACTCTAAGGTACAACCCGTGAATAGTTACTGAAACCAGGAAAGAAACGGTGGACTTGAAATATCTTGGTTGCCGACCCCTCACTGGACTCATGATCTGAGTCGCCTATAATCAGAGTGCTAAAAGGAGGAAAAGGTGAACTTTTACAAACGTAAGTTGCCGACCCCTCACGAGAAACTAAACAGAGGAAAAGCACGGCACAGCGCGCCAGTTTTTTTTTTCGAATACTAAAAGGAGGAAAAGGTGAACTTTTACAAATGTAAGTTGCCGACCCCTCACGAGAAACTAAACAGAGGAAAAGCACCGCACAGCATTCCATTTTTTTTCGAATACTAAAAGGAGGAAAAGGTGAACTTTAACAAATGTAAGTTGCCGGCCCCTCACGGGATGCTAAACAGAGGAAAGGTTTGCCAGTTTTTCGAATACTAAAAGGAGGAAAAGGTGAACTTTAACAAAGGAAGCTGGAGACCCCTCACGGGATACTAAACAGAGGAAAGGCTTGCCAGTTTTTCGAATCCTCGATTCCTGGTATTTCTTTCCTCGTTTTAGTTTGCCTTTCCTGGTTTTAGTATTCTTTCCTGCTTTTCTCTTGCCTTTCCTTTCCTGCTTTTAGTCGATCCCATGCCAGGGTTTGGTTCCGAATAGTTTCCTCTTGGGTACTATAACATCGGTGATTAAGCGAGGGAAAGACGCGGACCTTTGCAAAAGCTATCGGCCAATTACAGTTTCTTGTACCATAAGCAAAATCCTGGAATACATCCTTCTTCCAGAAATAGTTGAAAAATGTCGCTTTGGTTCAATGCAGTTTGGATTCCGTTCGAGCGCCAGTTGTGCGCACGCTCATCACATATTGACAAAAATGATGAAACAGGCTACCCGCGACAAGTCTGCTATACATATATGTTCTATAGATATAGCTGGTGCTTTTGACAATATAACGCACTCTCAGGCCCTATTTTCTCTCATTACTTCTGGCGTGAATCTGTCTGTTGTCTATCTGTTAAAATTTTGGTATGGTCATTCTTCAGTAAGGTTCAAATGGCAAGGTAGCTTGTCAGAGATTATTCCAGTCCGAACTGGTGTTCGTCAAGGGGGAGTCTTATCTCCCTACATCTTCAAATCGGCCATATCTTCTTGTCTTGATTCTTTGCATCCTGCTTACTTGTATAAAGACCACGCCTTCAGCTACATAGCTTACGCGGACGACTTGCTCTTAGTAAGCCGTACCCGATCCACACTCACCAAAAATGTCTGTAAGCTGTCGTCGGAACTTCTCAAAATCGGTCTTGAAGTTAACCTCTCAAAATGTGAGTACCTGCATTTCAACCCTTCGTCAAATCGTTTGAATGCTAAAGCTTCTATCTCTCTTGGATCGTTCGTCGTCAGATCAACAGAATCTCTACGATGGCTTGGCATAACATTCAAATCCTCGTTGTCAAAATTTTGCTCTTCGGTTGTTCAAGAAGTTTCTAGATCAATCCGTACCGCCTATGGGCGCATCGTCCCGAACCGGGGGCGCTATAATCGTAAAGCTTTGGGAAAATTGTACAGCACCTTCTGCGCTCCTTCTATACTATTTCGTTCTGGTGTCACTCATGTTCTGCGAAAGAAGGAGATAAAAAAGATGAGATCATGTTATTTTAAATATGCAAAGCACCTGCTCCACTTGTCGAAATTATGCCACAACCATACTTTGACGGAGAAGTTCAAAATTCAAGATGCAAGCGTTACCCTTTTGGATGTTTCTTCTTCGCTATCAAAAATCATTGACAACAGAACCCAACCAGCGCACGACCTTCTACACTGCTTCCTGGCCGACGATTGAAATTAAGTGTCTTTTTGTGTATGTATATGTGTTTTATTTACTTTCTTCATTTACTCCGCTTTCTGAAAACGGCGGGTTATAAATAAATTACTTACTTAATTACTTACTAAATAGACTTAAAATTTGTACACAGTGACAAGCACATTAATCGGGTTCAGGAATGAAAAACTGGCTAAGAATTTCATGGGAAATTGTTTTATTGTGTTATCTGTTATGAAAGTGTTGACAGTTCATTATAAAACCTGGAATTTGAGTCTCTGGGTTTAAAAATTAATGAATGCAGCTATGGAAGTTGGTTGCATTGGGATTGCAGCTACGAGGGGTCCTTCAAAGATGTAGGTCAGCGGATGCTTTCTTGGCTCATCCTGGCGATGCTTGTTCTGCATAACATTTCATGCATGACGTTTCAACAGATTACATCCCAAGTGTTCTGCAGCTCAAATGGCTTTCACAGATATTCCGGATCTAACTAGTACAGGCAGGGGCGTCGCTAGCCAGAACTCGAGGGGAGGGGAGTAGGCAACACTGGTCCAATTAGTGATGCAGTCATAGAGACATCCCCGATCTGCAAGGACGTTTACTGTAACTCTTCGAGAGAGAGCTTGCTATATTTGTCTTGCTAGCTTTTTTGTTTTACAGCGGATCAGGAATGCATTGTATTCAAACAATGTTTACAACGTATATACGTCAGCTACGATTCTTCATCAGCGATATTTCGACCCTTCTTGGCAAGGGTCCTCGTCAGGCTTGAATATATGTTCCAAAGTCAGCTTGGGCTCAAAGAGTATTTAGGAATGCATTGAGCTGCAGATACGCATTGTCTGTTGAAAATGCGCATCCTTTTGTTATCTGTTATGAAATTTCTGATGAAACTGAGAAGAGGTCGTATATCGTATGTGAACTACCTGATACTGATACTGAATACTCCGTAAGGCAAACTCAAGCCTGAACATGTTAAAGCTTTTATCAAAGCATAATGTCCCAAGTCTACACATCCTCAGGATTTATACCTCTTTCATAAGACCATTAATGGAGTACGCATGCGCAGTGTGGCATTTTGTCTAACTGCAGATCAAAACTCACGTATTGAAAGAATCCAAAAACGCGCTCTCCATATTATCCATAAAGGCCCAAAAGTACCCTACTCCCTTCTTCTAAGAACATACACAGTTGATACATTGGAGAAACGGAGACTCAACCTATGCCTCGACATCGGTAAAAAACTTATTTCGCACCCCATCTACAATGAGTTTCTCCCTCCCCCATACAACAATGTAAGGGAAAGGCAAGAGCGAGCAGTTTCTACGAAGGTCCCAGTATTCCAACCAGTAGCGGCCAAACACAGCCGTTACCAAAACAGTTTTATACCAAAGATTGTTGAAATTTTAAATAGCCTTTGACCATTTGTACGTGCTTTTAAATGTTATGTTATGACAGTACTCACCAAATTTGGTTTTGTAACCGTGAAAGTGTGAATGAATAAATTACTATTCTATTCTATTCTATTCTATTCTGACACAATGTAGCTTTTTGGGATCCCAAAACGTAAGTGGAGGGATACCTATGATATCGCAAAAAATGTCCGTCTGTCCGTCCGTCCGTCCGTCTGTAAGCACGATAACTCTCGAAGGGAATGAGATATTTTGATGAAACTTGGTGTGAGGATTCGTTGGGTCGTCGGACCAGTCAAGTTCGTTGATGGGCTTCGTAGCCCTACATTTAGGGGTGGGGGAGGGGGTTCAAATTAAGGGGCAAACAAAATATTTTGAAACAGCTAATTTGACAGTTGATTATGGAGTAAGAAGACATGCTGAACACGATGGTGAAAACCATTTTGTCATCGGACAAGTAGTTCGCCCGGAATCCGGCCAAAACCGGAAAGTTTGTTAAAATTAAAAGTTTTATTTGGGGTTGATTAGATGTTCGATTTAGGGCAAGAAGACATGCTGAACACTTATGCGAAAAAAACTTCTACCTGGACATGTAGCTCCCCCCGAATCCGTCCAAAACCGGAAAATTGTTAGAAGCTTAAGCTTTATTTCTAGTTGATTAGATAACCGATTTAAGGGTAAGAAGAGATGCTGAATCCCTGTTTGACAATCATATTTTACCCGGAAATATAGTTCGACCGGAATCCGGCTGGAGTCGGAAAATTTGTTATAAGTAAAATTTTTATTTGAAGTTGATTAGATGTTCATTATTGGGGAAAGAAGATACCCTGAGTTCGTTTTTGAGCTTTCTTTTTTCGCCGGACAAGTAGTTCTGGAGTTCGGCCGAAACCAGGAAATTGGCAGAAGTGGCAGGAAGTTTTCGTCAAAACAGATATGATTTATAGGGGTAAACACACATGCTGAATCCATATCTGAACTTGGTTTTCTCAGATGACTAGCTATTTGGCCTTAATCTGTTTCTGAATTTTAATTGTAAAAATGTTCAAGGAGTCTGGCGATGACCGGATCTGGCTAAGACAAGACCCAGTTGTCTGGATCAGATATTGAATTTTTGGGATCCCATCGAAACCTTTGGTCTTGTTTCTTTTTTTTCTTAACCCGCGCACACAAGACGAGGTTGGCAACTCTGAAAGAGGGAAAAGAACTGTTAAAATGCCCGCGTAACACGACAAGATTTTTAAACTCCTTCGTGCCGTACTACCTGAAGCACTACAACGACAATATCCTCAAATCGAAGTGATAGCTCATCATGTGTATTCTTCCTGTTGCGTCTTTTGGCGTTTTTCTCTTCTTACTTGTTTGACGACACCCATGTTATTGTTTGACGATACCCATGTTATTGTTTGACGATAACCATGTTATTGCATTGCGATAAAGGGAAAGAATAAAGATTATTTATTTATTTATTCTGGGGATGGGCCCCCTTCCGTCCTAGGGCGGACCCTCCTTACGGTGGCTTTTATTTGACATTGCAGCTTTGAGACTGAGTTTCCAAGTTTTCAAATAAATAAATAAAAAACAACACTTTCGCGCAGGAGAAAAAACCTATGACGGTTTGCATTCGCGCGAAAGTTCACATAACTACTTAACTAAAAAAAATCAAATCCCTCTCACTCAACAATACTCAACCTCCCAGCCTCACCTTACCTCCCTGCCCACGCTTACCTCCCTAGCCCACCTTTCCTCCCCTAACCACCCTACCATTCCTTTGATTCCTTGTATGATTTTTTCATCGATATGTGAGGGCCCAGTAGGCCCCCAAGAGGAGCAATTGCCCCACCTCCCAAATTACGCACACGCTCTAAAGTATCGTCTTTCGTTTCAGATGAAATAATTTCGAAGGAACCCCAATTCCAAGGAAACCATTTGGAGAACGAACAGAACTCGAATACAGTTTTTTTAATTTCCGACATTGATTCAAAAGGTGACAAACTTTTCCAATATTCGAAACTATGTGCCCTACTTACCGTAGTTACTACGCGTGACGTCACGGATTTTGGCGTCTAGGCGGTAATGCATTTTTTTTATTATCGGTAAAATATCAATCCACGGGGTAATCCAGCCAATCACGTTACAGAGATCCGTAGTTACCACGCTGACTACGCTCCTGAGTATGGTAAGCTAATAGTTACTATTGTTAGAACGGTGGAACACGCTCTTTCTGGATACTGTAAAGCTTGGCTTTCTTTTTTACAATTTATTTACGGCCTTGGCTATTTGAAGCCTTTTCCCAGGCCCATTGACTTCTAGCAAAATCTAGGCAAAATTCAGGTTGCGTTCAGAACTTAACGGATTGTTAACAAATTGTTATGAGCTGTTAACTCTTTGCGTCCCAGGTTTCTCATTTCGAAATTTAAGCTCCGCCCACATACGATTGCCGTTACAGAGCCGAAAGTGTGTTAACTATTTTGTTTGTATTGACTAAACTTTAGCCGATTATCTACGGCCCGTCATGACTGAGTCTCACGACTCATGTTATGATTTTTCTCGCTAGGTGAGGGCCCAGAAGGGGTAATTACCCCATATTTGACGGTGCAAAACGGATAAGTCAGCTACATTTTATTAGAGCTATATTTCGGCCCTTCTTGGCAAAGGTCCTGTTCAGGCTCAAGCCGCTCAAGCTGGAAAATAAACTTGTGGAAAAATAAATAAAGATTCAATTCGGTTCATTTGATTCCTCCAGGAATCGGAGAGTAAAAGACATAGTAAGCGCATATATAACTGGCCAAAAATACAAAACGACAACTATGACATAACAAGGCCGTATCGCATAAAACAGATCAACAAGAAAATATCAAACAAAAATTAAAATGTAAAACGTATGCATAATAACTGAACCATCAGCTACAGCCTCAGCGAGGTTGTGATGGATTCGAGGAATTTTAGAAAGAAAATTAGCATGTTTTTTCTGTATGATATTTTAATTTTTTAATCATCTTCCTTAAATATCTGATTTTGTGAACTTCTTCTCTGAAAGCTGGTGCTGTGATTTCATCCTGGACACAGCTACTGTTTTGTTGTTCGATTGGGTCGTCGAAAGGGTAGAGATTCTTCTGCATTCTGGTTTTAGAATCACCTGTTAGACGTTTGGTTTTAGAGTCACCTTTTACACCTCACCTGTCTTCTTCTTCTTTCCAGCTAACTACCCCTCCTCCGAAATGACGTACCTGCTCTAAAATATTGTTTTTTGTTTCAGAGGAAATAATTTCGGAGGAATCCCAAGTTCAAGAAGACCATTTGGACAACGAACAGGGACTGACTACAATGTTCCTAATTTCCGACAATGATTCTCGAGTTGACCAGCATTTCAAAAGAGAGCCCGAAGATCAAAGTGATAGTAAGGAGAATCCGCTAGATGGACAAATATCTGACAGCATACATGTGAAAGAAACGTATTTTTCTTGCAACGTTTGTGAAAAGATGTTCGCTCGAAAGGCTCCTCTACTTGAGCATATGAGGATACACACATGCGAAAAGCCATATGCTTGTGAAGTTTGTGGACGACGGTTTGTCAAAAACAGCAACAGATCCAAGCATATGTTAAAACACACGGGCGAAAATCCATATTCCTGTGAAGTTTGCGGGAAAACGTTCGCCAACAAAATCAGCAAATCCAGGCATGTGTTAAATCACGACACATATGTGCCAAACAAGTCTCATTCTTGCGACGTTTGTGAAAAAACATTCGGTAGAAAATCTTGTCTGCTTCTGCATATGAGGGGGGATGATGTCTCTACGTAGACACGACACTACATCGAAACGAAAAAAGCGTCAGTACATGGACACGTCACAACAGAGACACGACGGTACGAATTCCGACACTACATGGACACGACGGTACAGGTACCGACACTACATGGACACGACGGTACAAGTACCGACACTACATAGACACGACAGTACAGGTGCCGACACTACGTAGACACTTTTTGATTTTCGACGTAGTGTCGGATTTTGTCCTCATAGTGACGTGTCCACGTAGTGTCGTTCGACGTACCGTCGTGTCTACGTAGTGTCGTTCGATGTACCGTCGTGTCTACGTAGTGTCGTTCGATGTACTGTCGTGTCTACGTAGCGTCGTTCGACATACCGTCGTGTCTATGTAGTGACGCCTTTTCGTTTTCGACGTAGTGACGTGTCTTCGTAGTGTCGGGCCTTTGTTTTTCTTCGTTCTGACGTGTCCATGTAGCGTCGTGTCCCTGTAGTGTCGGAAATGTGTGTCTCTTCCATGTCGAAATTCCAGCTTAGAATATTGTCCAGGATTTTTTTTTTTTTTTACATGTTTAAAGGGCCGCTCCAGCATTGGTCTTCAGATCTCTTAGAAACACCATCTGGCCCAGCTGGAAAACATAATTCTATTTTTTATTCCGTAGTCTCAGAAATGAAGACGGTGTGCCGCAAGACAAATTTAGGTGGCAACGCTGGTACTGTCGGAGTCTGACGGTGTTGCGATTCTCGCCCGCAGAAAGTTTGAATTGCATGCACATGCATCGCCAGAGCACGAAATTTTTCAACTTTCATTGCGCGATTTTCAGACTACAGACGTTAGAATGATAAATAAATACATCTAATCCAAGGTAAACACAAGCACGTGAAGATTTCTGTAGGTTGATTTGACCATTCTTTTTTCAGAAATGTCCTCAGCCTTAGCCTAGGCTACTTGTAACTTTTCCTGTACGTATACAGGAAAGCTGTTTTGTAGCTGTTTTTTTTGTTTGTTTTATAAACACCATTCCAATTCAGCCATTTCTAGACAGATACCGATTATTATTTTGGCAGGTTTGTGATCTGTTAGTCACAGAAGGACAGCCCCACAATGGTATTGTCTGGGTATTGTTTACAGTGCAAAGAACTGGCATCAGCTGGTGTAGATTTCTTATATTACTGAACCACCAGATGGCACCACTGCCTGGAAGGTTGGAAATAAAGGGTATCAAAGTAAGGTAAACAAAGTCCGCGACGATCTTCACAAAAAGTTAATCTGAAGCAGCTCTGAAGTAGCTTTTTTCGCCTGTTCCAGCTGCCCGCCGTAGTTACTTTTCCAATGTACCCAAATTACCCAAACGTATAGTACAAAAAAGACGTACCATGCAAAATAGCATTTAGAAGATTGCCTTTACTAGCACCTGATTTGTGTGATATTGGTGTGATAGACTGGTTAGCGGAGTTAGTAGTGCCAAAAATTGTCATAAAATACGAAGAAAATAAAAAAAATTTAATGCTGCTGGCACCGCCCGCTTTGGCCCCTGCAGTTGCCCTCCCCTCCTTGAAACCGACTATACGCTAGTGGTTGCTTTCATCTTTGTTTGCTGGTTATGTCGCCTGATTTTTCTTGTTGCAACTTATTCTCTGTGCTGAAGACAGTTTACAGAATTTACAGGTTACTTACCTATCTCGTCTAATATCAACATACCAAGTACCAAGGTTACCATGTTTCTTCTTCTGTTTCTTCCCAACCATTCTCTCTGATCATCTTATTAGTCCAAAGACCGGTTGTGCAGGTTTTGACAAGATTTTCATAAGTGTATTTTATCTTGTCTAATATCATTATACAGAGTATCATGGTTGCCACGTTTCTTCTCTTTACGTGGCGTATCATGCTCCCAACCATTCTCTCTGACCATGTATCGCTGTTTGACTGTGTAGCTCCTCCCACAGGGCGGGGCTTAGCTAAATACTGTCACTCGTCAACCCTTTGCTTACTAGTGCCTTACTGCCTTACTTAGTGGAGTTACTAGTGCCAAAAATTGTCATAAAATACGAAAAAAATACAAAAAATTTAACGCTGGTGGCACTGCCCGCTTTGGCCCCTGCAGTTGCCCTCCCCTCCTTGAAACCGAATATACGCTAGTGGTTGATTTCATCTTTGTTTGCTGGTTATGTCACCTGATTTTTCTTGTTCCAACTTATTCTCTGTGCTGAAGATAGTTCACAGAATTTACAGGTTACTTACCTACCGTATCTCGTGTAATATCAACATACCAAGTACCAAGGTTGCCATGTTTCTTCCCAACCATTCTCTCTGATCATCTTATTAGTCCAAAGACCAGTTGTGCAGGTTTTGCCAAGATTTTCATAAGTGTATTTTATCTCGTCTAATATCATTATACCGAGTATTACGGTTGCCACGTTTCTTCTCTTTACGTGGCGTACCATGCTCCCAACTATTCTCTCTGATCATATGCGAAGACCGGCTGTGCAGGTTTTTCCAAGATTTTCATAAGTGTATCTTATCTCGTCTATTATCATTACACCGAGTATCACTGTTGCCACGTTTATTCTCTTTACTTGGCGTATCATGCTCCCAACCATTCTCTCTGATCAAGTTATTGGTCCAAAGACTGATTGTGCAGGTTTTGCCAAGATTGATGTTCCTACGGCCCAAGCTGACTGCGAATCATATTGGACGGTGCAAAACGGATAAGTCAGCTACATTTTATTCGAGCTATATTTTGGCCCTTCTTGGCAAGGGTCCTCTTCATGCCTGAAGAGGACCCTTGCCAAGAAGGGCCAAAATATAGCTCGAATAAAATGTAGCTGACTTATCCGTTTTGCACCGTCAAATATGATATATTTTGACTATTATATTTTGACGCTTCTATTTCTATTTTGACTATTATATTTTGACGAGCTATATTTTGGCCCTTCTTGGCAAGGGTCCTCTTCATGAGCCTGAAGAGGACACTTGCCAAGAAGGGCCGAAATATAGCTCGAATAAAATGTAGCTGACTTATCCGTTTTGCACCGTCAAATATAATTTTGCCAAGATTGTCGTTAAGAAGCAAGGGACTTAGCAAGAGGCTAAAAACAGACGAAGCCTTGCGTAACTTTATGCAACTATATCTAAGTATTAATGTGGTCAGCTATCTCAAAACCTCTTCGCAGCAATACAGTCTGAGCATAGGTGTGCTTTAAGTAGTTTTCCTAATCTTTTTGTTCTAAGTTTGATTTTCAGTTACAGGCGGATGAGATATGTGGCTTACCGAAAGTTTGTCAGGATGGTTTACCAGTTTCTGGGTCGCAGTATTAGCGGGGCCCTTCCATCCTGCGCCTATAAAGCTATACGAGAGCATTACCCAGAGTTGGAAGATGAATACACTGGCTTTCTTCATGCCTAACAAACCAGCATCATGCTACCTCCATACTGCCAATAAGCCATTCTGAGGACAAAGTGATCCAACATTTTTGACAGACAAAATGTGACAAAAGTTTTGTGCCGGCTTCGACAGCAGTTCTTGGACTGCAAGCAGACCAGAATTTATTGACTTTCCGCTCTACATCAGTGAATGACCAAAGCAGTCTCCCTCCAGAATGTGAAGGGAATAAAAAGGTCCTTTGAGCTAAGAGTCCTCAACGGCACAGCGGTCGGCATGTATGATGATCAGTGTACGGCTTGCAGTGACATTCAGAACTCCTTGAGCCTTGACCGACATGCTGTTCTGAGAAAGACCTTGCTGATGTTTGCAAAGTTCTACAAGAATACTGCAATCTCTTAATTTGTGAGAGAGCTCTACCAGTTTTATACAGAGTGATGTTTTCTACGGTTGTGTTAACAGTGAAGGCTACATGTGATCACTTATGAAATGCAGATTGAAATGGGGGTCATGTTTCACCTGAATGACCGCCACAGTTTCTGGCCTACCTTCCTGCCCCATGATACAAATGAATCCAAGAGTGTTTTTATTTACTTCATGTGAGGATACATCTAGTATACAAATATATCTTGATCAAAGCTTGTTCAACAAGCTCTATCCTCAACTCTCTCTATTTCCGACTAGCTCTAACGCCCACGCTTTTCTCCGACGGAGAGAGTTTATTTCCTTTTCTCCAATCAAAGAACTCTTTTCCCCATCAAGAACCTAGACAAACTCACTCCGTTGGTCACCAACCCTTTCATACTGCTAGGACGTACGAACAGTAGCCCTATTCGCACTCAGTTGATATTTCCAAGGGCTTAAAAGGACCAACTTCGCAGTTCGGATCTCAGTTCGACTTGGGAGTTCGACCTGGGCTCTGTTCTCAGTTCAGTTGACCTCTGAGCAAATTAAGTGACAAGTGTTAACCAACCTATCTTCAATGTAAGTACGAACCTTAATAAATGTGTTTTAGTTATTGACCTACGAACTGAGTATCGCGTTCGAAAAGACTCGGGGTATAACGGTGTATTCGCACCACAAACCAGTCGCCAATATTATATTACGCTCGCCCGCTACTCTCAACCACACCACTGAGGTATCTTCACGCTACACGCAGAACACGCGTCAACAGTTTTTTCATATTTGGTGACATGCGCGGTCAATAACTAAAAAAAAAAAGAAAAAAGAAAAAACGGACATCCGAAATATTGGTACGATGATATTTAATACCCATTTGATTTTTAACCATGAATCAATCACCCATGTTTAACGACGATCTTTAAAGACATGATGCAAAACCCAAAACAAACCCATTTTTTTCATTGATTACAACTAAACCCATAAATGAACCAATCACAAGTTCTAGGCATAAAACTCGTAAAAGATAGGCATTTCTCATGAAATTTGAAAATATTTAATATTCTGATTTTATTTCTCGTGATATAAAATCTGAAAAAATGGCAACAGCCGAAGAACGTTTTTACGGGGCGTCCGAAAAAGCTCAAAAAACAAACCTACTTAAAAACATCCCAGAATTTGATGGCGCGACGGACGTATCGGAATTCTTGCAAATTCTTGACTACATCATAAACTATGCGGGAGGAGACGCGGAATGGGCAAGCATTAAAAGCATCCTGCCCCTACGACTGAAAGGAACCGCGCTAAAATATGTCGCAACAATAATGACGGATACCCTGACATACGCGCAATTCGTAGACCAGTTCAGACAACGCTTCAAAGAAACGACAGACCTTGAAAAACTAAGGTATGATATATGATATGATATATATTTACACAAAAAGCCCGAGGGCCATGGCAATACAAAACAAAATAAAAATAAATTTTCACTAAATTACTAATAAACCTAAATGAATCTTTCACGATGCTTCATCGAAAGCTTAAGGAATCTTCCCAACTGGTGAACTCCCGAAAAACATTCATCCTTCATTACTTTAACCAACCATTCCTCATCGTACACTCTTTTTCCAAACACTTCATCCCTCAACCCATCCAATTCACTACATTCACACATCAGGTGCAACACATTCTCATTCATCTCCCCACACATAGGGCAGTAGTAAGGACCAATCCGACTTAAACCCCTTCCCACATACCTCCTCCTATCCCCTAGCGGTAAACAATCACCCCTCATACTTATCACCCACGCTAACTCCTCCCTATTCAACCCTGCTTTAAAATAAATACTTTCCCCCCATGTCTCTTTAGCATCTCTGTAAAACCTCAACGAGCTAAACTTACCGACATCACACTGCCACAGCTGTATTTCCTGATCCATCAACACCTTTTTAACCACACCTGCAACATCTCCTACTTCATGACCTTGCCCCTCCCCGTTATTCCAAAGCGAGCTAACCCCACACTGGTCCAAAATTTGTTTTATTTGGGACGCCCAAGAATCACTCGACTCATCCCGTAATGATTCCATATATGCTGCTTTAAGCACCCGTACTCGCGGCATATTAATAATTCTTTCCCAAAAACTCACCATATTAACCAACCTTCTATTTCTTAACGAAACTAGACCTAGATCTCCTCTCACCACTAATCCATTAATCCTATTGCTTAACCCTAGTAACCTCTTAAAATAACCTAGTTGTACTTGTTCTATTTTTTCTGCCTTACTAAATCCCCAAATCTCTGAAGCATAATGCATTACTGGCACCACTTTCGTTGAAAATATTTCTTTATGCAGCTTCAGATTCGTTACCTCCTTTAGACTACTTCTTAAAATCAAATTACCACAATTTTTTCCCTTTCTCACATTCTGTTCCACCTGCTTACCAAACATTCCCCCAACCGCTTTAAATTTGCATCCCAAATAAACACATTCCTCCTTCACCTCCAATACAGCTTCACCGTACTTAAAAATCTCTCCTTCTTTCCGCTTTCCACCCTTTCTAAATACCACTACCACCGTTTTCTTAACATTCAAATCTAGCTCTTTCTTTTCAAGGTATAACTTCAAAATATCCAATAGTTTCTGCAATTTTGTATGGGATTCTGCCACCAGGGTTAGATCATCTGCAAAAAGCAACAAACAAAGAGACACTACGTCAAGCGTTAACAAAGGAGCATTATTGTCTACCATAAACTTTTCAACATCATTAATAAAAACAGAAAACAACTTAGGGGAAAGCGTGCAACCCTGCTTAACACCTAGAACAGACTTAATCTCTCTTGACAGTTTACCAAGTACTCTCACCACCACCCTCGTATTAACATACATCTCCACAATCAACAATACAAACAATTTTGGAAGACCAATTTCTAGTAATGTCTGCATTAACAACTTTCTATTTATATTATCAAAAGCCCCCCTCAAATCCACAAAAGCTACATAAAGTTTCTTTCCTCTACCTCGAGTATATTTTCTAATTAACACATGCAACGCGAAAATCTGGTCTAACGTACTGTATCCTTCCTTAAAACCTGCCTGAATATAACTTAATATTTCATTTTTATTCAACCATTTTTTCAGCCTAACATCTATTACTTTACATAAAATTTTACTCAATACATTACCTAGGCTAATCCCCCTGTAATTCTCATGCTTATTCCTATCTCCTTTTTTGAAAACTGGAACCATCATTGAAATATTCCACTGCTCAGGCCATCTTGCTTTCTCGACAATACATGTAAACAAAAGTGCCAACAATGGAAGCAAATGGACTCTTCCCCATTTCCAAATTACTGCTGGGATACCATCCATACCAGGTGCCGAACCACCTTTCATCTGCTTCAGTGAATGCCAAATTTCCTCCTCACAAACTGCATCTGTAAGCATGTAATCAGATTCTTTCATCGGGAATGGAACTTCTGACCTTAACGAAGTGGCAAATTCATCCGTAAGAATCTTTCCCGGGTCGTTTTCCGACTCCAGATGTTCAGGCCATGTGTGTGCAGGCGGGACTGCGTTTCCTTGATCTCCTTCTATCTGGTGTTTAACTAATTTCCAAAATTTCTTACTATCCTTAATTTTATAACTCTTAACTATCTCCATATTAATATTATCTGCCATTGCTTTCTTTTTTGCCCTTAAAAGATTTTTATATTCTCTTCTTACCTTCCGATATTCATCTAGCCTACATCCTGATAATGGACCTCCAACTTTTACCTTTTTTAAAGCTTCAATTACCTCACTTCTCTTAACATCACATTCCTCATCAAAAAATTCCTTATTAATCCTCTTCTGCTTTTTTTCCTTACCACTAGTTCTAGCTGCATCATACACTACCTTCGTTATCTGCAAAACAGCTTCTTCAATCTCTCCTCTCTTAATGACATCAGCACAATTATCCAACTCTAACATAATACTATCTACGCCTAGCCTATTTAAAAATACACTTTCACTAAGATTATCCGTGATCAGTGTTTTTTTCCGCACCGATGTACTTACTCCGTCTCTTCCGCTTTCTCTTCTTCCTTTGTCTGGACGAGGGTTAGAACCCTCTCTAATTCTCATCTCCAACTCAATAGGAACATGGTCAGATCCAATCACATCCATTACTCTGAAGTTCTTACAACGAGGCCAAAGAGACATGTTAACCAAAATAAAATCAATAACGCTAGGAGCCCCACTCGAAAAACACGTATAATTTCCTATCCCTTTATCCTCACCCAAACGCCCATTTAAAATTATCATATTTTCAACACCACTATAATCCAAAAGATTATTTCCCCACCTGTTCTTTTTTCTTCCCTGGTCCTTGCTACTCCTCCTACCATACATCCTCTCATGCACGCCGTCTTGTTGGGAGTTCCCGTGGGAGTCATCCTGGAGCTCTGAATCCACAATCCAATTCTCAAAATCCTCCCTCACATAAGCATTGAAGTCACCTAAAACAACACAATTATGATTAGCAAACTTTTTTCTATATTTACACGTTTCTGAAGACAGTATATCCCATGTATTTTCACGGCTGGCGTAACTACTTGACTCAGGCGGAATATACACGCTACAAACTAAATATCTTTGCTCACCAATAACCAAGCGTAACCACACTAAATTCTCTGAATCACTTCGCAATCTTTCACAATCCTTACACATTCCTTTTCTGACTAAAACGTTCACTCCTCCATAAACCCTTCCATTCTTACTTTTCTTCCTGCACGCACTATAACTAAAAAACTGTGAAATAGAAATAGGTTCTTCTCTCCATGTTTCAACTAAACTAATCAAATCTAATTCTTTATTTCGAATCAAATTATCAAACTTTTGATCGTCAAAACCTTGGATATTCCAATGTACAAACTTTATAACTTGCTCATGGCCCTCTAGTACCTAATCACGTTTTGCGTGACGATCCGACCCATATTCCGAGCACGCATCTTCGAAATCTAGATCAAATGTTTCGTCTCTTCCCCGATCATCATTTGAAAACAACTGCCTTGGATTCATTTCACGTGCATTAGCATAATCCCTACAGCCTCTGTTACTTGCCATAGGCCTACCACCACTTCCATGTCGCATGTAACTAGCACTAGGCTGGAGTAGGGTATCACTAGGGGTCACAACCTGGTCACTGCTACGCTTTCCCTGCCTTGTCCCGGCAGCTATTACCTCACCCCCTACCTCATTCACTGGGGTCGCGACCTGGTCATTTGCACCGCTCCCACTTTGCCTATTGGGAGGAACTCGTAAATTGGGTGCCGTCACAACTTGTATCTCATTAGTGCCCCTATCCTGTGCCCGTTCAAAATGATGGTGGTCTCCTTGCTGGACGCGTTGCGCACCATTAAACAATGCTGACGAAGAAGCTGCCGCTCTTTCATCCCTGTCTCTACCCATTTCTCGACTATGGTTTTGCGGCGCTTGGTTTTGTGACTGTCTCCCTTCTCGTTCAGTTATTTCAATCACTTTTCCCGCCTTCTTGTCATAAACGAATACTCGACTACCTACGTGGAGTCGTGTACCCCTCAGGCTGGCACTGCGCTGTTCGTTCCTGGCTCTGACATACAACGGCTTCAGTTTATTTCTCGCGATTAGTTCATTTTCGGTGTAGTCCGGGGCAGCCGCAAGCGATACACTTTTGAGATAACGATGAGAACTTAGGATTGTGTTTCGTAGTTCAACGGTTGACAATTTAAGCAGTACAGGGCGGACCCCTTGGCCCGCTGACAGTCTGAAAACGTCTTTTAGATCCGAATTTCCCATATTCAGGTTTGGGATCACAGCGTTTAAACACACCAAAACATCATGGCGGAGGGAGGGGCCTTTCCTCGCAGGATCAAAATTGTAGAGAACTATGTTCGATCTCTTGCTTTCGGCTTCTAAACGGTCAATTTTTGCTCGATCCTGGCTTACGTTATCTCGTAAAACCACAACCTCCTGGTTCAACTCTTCCGTACGTGCCAAAACATTCGCAAGATCAGATTCAAACTTAGTCGTCACAACCGAAAATTCAATCCGTAGTTGGTCCACCTTTTTTTCCAATGGATCTAGGTGGTTCAGCTTTCGGTTCATTTCCTGGAGCATGGACATAATGTTCTTGAGACTAGGAGCAGGCTCACCATCTCCCGAAATCCCATCCATCGGTAAGCCTTCAAGACTCTCCATTCGTTAAGCCTACTAAAAATCAACGATCTACCTGGTTCTGTGCACACAATATACTCCAGCACAAGAGTTTTAGCGCTTGTCCTGATATCGCTCAGGACAGGGCGTCTTCGAAGGCGAAGGTATCAGCGTCGTTAATCCTTATCGATAAACTCGATGTTCACCCTTCGAATACTGAATGAATACTGGAATGAATATGACATCCCGACCTTGCTCCCTCACATGTCAGTCAGGGATTACGCGGACTTAGTGCGTCGCAAGACAGCAGTCACCCTAGGGGATACGGTTAACGAAACTTTCACAAGGGCAGTCTTTGAGAACTTCAAAATTGGTCTGCCGGAGCGACTTTTCAAAATCTGTGTAAGTAGACGGATCCAAAATCTCGAATCGGCCATCGAAACGGTTGAAAACGAAATATCTATAGACAACCTGGTAAAAGCCCACCGAAAAATATCAATCAATGCAACGGGATCAGTAGAAACCCCAGGTAATACTAGGTCCAGGTCTGCATCACCTTCAAGCCACGAAAACCGAATAAGAGATAGGTCACCGGAAACCTCCCACAAATTGGCTAATATTCCACCCCGTAGGGTATCCTTCACAGAAAATGAAAACAACCAGTTCAGACAGCAATCCAAACCCCCAAATGCAACAGAATTTTCACCCAGAAGAAAAATTACCTGCTACTATTGCAATAAAGACGGTCACATCCAGCGAAATTGCTTTAAACGCGAACGGGACGTCGCTTACCAAGCAGCGGCAATCGGGTACTCTCCTTCTCGCTCCCGACCAAACGAATTCTCTTCGTATTCTCGTTTCCAGCCACGAACTCAGGCTTTTTCCAGCCAAAATCGCGATCAATACCTCCTGGGATCCGCAAGATCTTTTTCCCAGCAGGGACCAAGACGCAGCCACTCCGCGGGATATCCTAGTCCTAGATTCCAAAATAATTATGAACGTTTTCCAAAAAACGAGGTTTTCGCTGCTGCACCAAGGACTTAGGTCAGCAGCGAGTTCGACAGATTAACGCCAATAATCGAAAAACGTATTATTTGAATGAAGTGTTTGATGAATTTTGTGACTTGCCAATTGTAAATAGCTTCATGTTTAATCATGTCAGAGCCAAAACTTTAGTCGACTCGGGCGCTTCTTGTTGCTTAATAAGATCAGATGTTTTTGAAAAATTCAAACCCGACGAAAAACGGAAAGTCCGACCCGTAACTCGGCAACTTAGCTCGATTACAGGTCACTCTCTCAAAGCTCGAGAATTAGCGTATGTGAACGTTAAATTTCGAGGGAGAACTATGCCTACTGAGTTTTTGATATGTTCTGATATACCCTATGAGGTTGTGCTTGGTTTCCCGTTTCTGAGAGAAAATAGTATTTTCCTAGATGCGGAGAATAAAACCGTGCACTTCAAATCAGACTTTTCAAAAGAATTTCGGGATCATGCGCAAACTGACCGAATTTGTAGCGTGCATACGAGACAAAACAGGCCAAAGCCCCCAAACAGACCGAAAGATTACCAAAAAACTTTAATCTTCGTGAATAATGTTTACCGGGAAAATCAGCAAAACCGACGAAATTTCGAACGAGCAAACTACGACCGACCAAATAACCGAAACTTCCAGCGGACAAATTATCAGGCGCGCTTCGGTCTGCAGAAAGTTTTTCCGCGAACAGACTACGGTCGTTACGGAAACAGCCAGCGAAGGAATTGGCAAACAGGGATCAATACTCGCCAGACGGCAAACGCAATCACAAGGCGAGCGCTAGTGGACGGCCATATAGCTCTAGCCCTCTTTTCGACGACCACGCGTTCCAAAATCCCAGATAGAGACACGCAAATACAATCAGTAATTGAAGCACTGAATAGTATTAACCGGCCAAACCCCAAATCTAACCACGAATCGGGAACTGAAATAATAAGCCTAGGACCAAAGTCCGCCCCTTCCGATAAAAGTACCAGTCCGGAACCGAGCTTAATACCGAACGTCGCAGAAGCTCCAAAAGAAATAGAAAAAGACAGCGACAAATCCCTAAACAGATTGCTTGTAATACTCGAAAAGCGAACCACAATCTCTGCGGGTACAAATTCAACCGCAAGCATAAAGTTAGTGCGCGAAGATTCGGGTATAGACAGTCGTATTTCCGGCGACTTTATAATCGAAGGTTACCCACTTGAGGGGTACACTAAAATTGTCATTGACGACCAATTGATTTCGGCAGTAAATGGACGAGGAAAAATACAAATCCTAAACGGCCAAAACCATCGGGATCGACTAAAAGCAGGAAAGGAAAGGCAAGAGAAAAGCAGGAAAGAATACTAAAACCAGGAAAGGCAAACTAAAACGAGGAAAGAATTACCAGGAATCGAGGATTCGAAAAACTGGCAAGCCTTTCCTCTGTTTAGTATCCGTGAGGGGTCGGCAACTTCCAGTTGTTAAAGTTCACCTTTTCCTCCTTTTAGTATTCGAAAAAACTGGCAAGCCTTTCCTCTGTTTAGTATCCGTGAGGGGTCGGCAACTTCCAGTTGTTAAAGTTCACCTTTTCCTCCTTTAGTATTCGAAAAAACTGGCAAGCCTATCCTCTGTTTAGTATCCCGTGAGGGGTCGGCAACTTCCATTTCTTAAAGTTCACCTTTTCCTCCGTTTAGTATTCGAAAAAACTGGCAAGCCTTTCCTAGTATCCCACGAGGGACTAAAAGGAGGAAAATGTGAACTTTTACAAGCGTAGGTTGCCCACACCTCACGAGATACTAAATAGAGGAAAAGCACGGCACAGCTTGCCAGTTTTTTCTAATACTAAAAGGCGAACTTTTACAAATGTTAGTTGCTGACCCCTCACGGGATACTAAACAGAGGACGGGCTTGCCAGTTTTTTAGAATTCCTAATTTCTTTCCTCGTTTTGGTACTCTCCGTGATAAGCTACTAAAACCAGGAAAGAAATGGTAGACTTGAAATATCTTAGTTGCCGACCCTCGCTGGACTCATGATCGCCTACCGACAAGGTACTAAAAGGAGGAAAAGGTGAACTTTTACAAATGTAAGTGGCCGACCCCTCACGAGAAACTAAACTGAGGAAAAGCACGGCACAGCGTGCCAGTTTTTTTTCGAATACTAAAAGGAGGAAAAGGTGAACTGTTACAAATGTAAGTTTCCGACCCCTCACGGGATACTAAACAGAGGAAAGGCTTGCCAGTTTTCGAATCCTCGATTCCTGCTAATTCCTTCCTCGTTTTAGTTTGCCCGTCCTGGTTTTAGTATTCTTTCCTGGTTTTCTCTTGCCTTTCCTTTCCTGCTTTTAGTCGATCCCAAAACCATCCAATGAAACTGCCGGCAGGACCTATTGGCACAGCTACTATTTTTACCGACGGACAAGACGAAATTTTAATTCCGGACGTGATAGCATCTATCCAGAATAATGAACGAACCGAAATTGAAAATTCAGACGGAGACTACGGAATGTCGAAAGAAGCATTTTTGTCACAATTTGACCTTAACGAAGCAAAAAGTAAAAAAGAAAAAGAGGAATTTGGATCTTTACTTTGGGATCACAGATGGAGCTTCGCCAGGGATGAAAAAGATATTGGTTGCACAAATTTGCTGGAAGCCACGATTGATACTGGCGATGCTGACCCCATATCCATAAGACCATATAAGTTACCACACCAACATAAATTTTGGGTCGAAAGCAAAATAAATGAAATGATGGATCTTGATTTGATTGAGGAATCAGCCTCACCTTGGTCTTTTCCGGTAGTACTCGTATCAAAGAAAGACGGTTCGCTACGCATGTGTACAGATTTCCGACGCCTAAATACTGTTTTAAAGGGTAACAGCAACCCAAATCCACTGACGGTAGATAATCTTCAAGCAATGGGAGGTGCTTGCATTTTCAGCACTTTAGATCTGTTCCAAGCCTTCTACCAAATAAAAGTGAGAAAACAAGACAGGCCAAAATTAGCATTTGCTGTACCATTCATGGGACTTTTCCAGTACAAAAGATTACCATTCGGATTGAAAACTTCGCCAGGAATTTTTGTTCAGCTTATGCTAAAAATCTTCCGCGGATTACTGAACAAAAACATCTGCTTATTCATGGACGATATTTGTGCTTTCTCCAAGGACTTCGAGACCCATAAAGAAGTTATCAGGCAAACCTTGACCAAAATTCATGATGCCGGACTGAAACTGAAAGCTTCAAAATGCTTTTTTTTGAAAAGGAAAATATCCTACCTAGGACATGTAATCAGCGAGGGCAAAATTTCGCCAGATCCCGCAAAAATCAGCGCGATAACAAATTTTGACCCAAAATCCATCACGGACATAACCAAACTGCGAGCCTTCCTAGGAATGACGTCATACCTGCGGAAATTCATCCGTAACTATTCTAAACTTGCCTTACCTCTTACCAATATGCTAAAAAAGGGAGCAGAAATCCACATGGGACCGGACCAAATACAGGCTATCGAAGCTCTGAAAATTGCTATAACCTCGGAACCTGTTCTAACCCTCTATCAACCGGAACTAGAAATCGAAATGGCGACGGACGCATCTAAAGATTGTATAGGAGCAATACTTTATCATCCTGATGGGAAAGGTCAGCGAATCATTGAGTACGGATCCCGAACATTGAATACGGCTCAAACCAATTATTCAGTTCTGGAAAAAGAGTTTTTGGCGATTATTACGTTCATCGAAACCTGGAAGCACTACATTCTGGGGAAAAAGATAAAAATCTACTCGGATCACAAACCATTGCAATACCTCCAATGTTTACGCGAACCAAAGAATTCAAGAATAACGCGATGGGTCTTAACGCTCAGCCAATACGATTACGAAATCATTTATTTACCAGGAAAGTTCAATCGAGTTCCAGACTTCCTTTCGCGACTATCTAGTAATCCAGAACCACCAAAAGAAAAACTTCAGACTTTTTCCCTAACAGAATTACAAAACATGCTTGATATTCTGGACTCCGAAAAAAGAACGGAAGCGGTACTAGCCATTAATGCGGCTAGACCAAAAATTCCGGCGAAGAAAGGCGAAAAAACGGCTAAAACCCAAAAACCGGCAAAAGAGAAAACCTCTTCCAAAAACCATTTTCCGGATCCAATCGATCAACACAAACGTTTGCCTACCGGCTTAAATACTGATGATTCACTTGACGTTTCCGTGCTAGAAAAAAGGTCGCCCTTGCGCATAGAAAACCTGCGAAAATTCCAGCATACAGATTACTTCTGCAAAAACCTAATAGACCGTGTTGAGTCCTCAATTATCTTACCTCTCGACTTAAAATCTTTCGAAAAAGACGTGGACCAGTTTATTGTTGATGAAAGTGGTGTACTTTGTAAGTATTATACGCCACCGCAATCCTACAAATCAGCGGAAATCAAAATAATACCGGTCTTACCGCTAATACTACTCGCGGAAGCAATCAAGCAAATCCATGACAAAGATTTAGCTCACTTGGGATTGGCAAAAACCTATCATAAATTCAAGGAAGAATTTTATCGGCCGGGAGCCTACAGCAAAGTAAAAGAATACGTTCTAAGCTGCACAGGCTGTAACCTACGAAAGTTGACCCCCACCAGACCAATCCAAATTCTCGGTAATGCCCCAACCCCAAATAGACCCTACGAAACACTAAGTATGGATATATGGAAAGCTGGAACCCCCTCGGAACGTGGGTACAAGGCGGTGCTCACTGTAACCGATATGTTTTCAAAATTCTTGTTCGCCTTACCACTTTACGGAGAAAAAGCATCAGATATTGCGGAGGCACTAGTAGAACAGTTGTTCTGTAAATATGGCTTTCCTTCAGCAATCCTATCAGATAGAGGCACCAATTTCATACATTCACTGAACGCGGAGCTCTTTAAGATCCTAGGCGTCACGCGCTTGCTGACAAGCGCAGCAAATCCGAAAGCAAACCCAATAGAGAGATTTCATTCAACCCTCGGAGACAGCTTGGCCATAATTTGCCGGGACGATCCAACAAGCTGGGATAAATACCTCCAAATGGTAGTTTTTGCTATAAATACCAGCTACAGGGAATCGCTAGGAGACTCGAGCCATTATGTTTTCTTTCTACGGGAACCTAAAACAGCAATAAATGAAATACTTGGATGCCGAAAATTCTACAATGTGGATACGAACTTTAAATCTGAAATAATAGCACGGATGCGCTACTGTTACGAAACAGTAAAGAAAAACCTCGAGAAGGCCAAAAATAACCACGCGGAATACTACAACAGGAAAGCCCGTAATTTCCATACGTACCAACCTGGTGACTTAGTTTATCTTGAAATTCAGAAAGACGGAAAGCTAGCGGACAGGTACAAAGGACCCTATCGAGTTGAAAAAAGAGAGAAAAACGATCTAACTTACCAGCTGAGGCACGCAGCGACCGGAAAACCCTACGTAGCCCACCATAACCGTCTAAAGAAAGCGCATCAGAAAAGTCCATGGACAACGGAACCCTTACCGGAAAATACAGGCGAAAATTCATCTCTGTTCGAAAAAGGCCCAATATATGCAAGCCGCTTCAAAAACATGACCCCACATCATTTGTTCATGCCCACCATTTTTGACAACGAGGAATTTAATGACTATGCAAGTTCGGGAGCACCGTTAACTGGAAACATTATAATAAACAAACCCCAAATCTTTCAACCACGCGCAGATTCTCCACTTGATCCTGAAGGCTTCCCTAGCCTACAATTTGATTCAGATACTGAGATTCCAAGCTTTTTCCAACCAGAACAAAACCAAATGCAATTTTTTCCCTCCCGTATTTCCAGTCCGAAACGTGGAAGAAATCAACCAGACTTGATGGTAGAAGAAAATATCTCCCCCATTCATCTAAACCGTCCGTCGGACATAGGTATCCCATACTTCCGAACCCCCTCACCGGAAATTGATTATGAAATACCTGAAAAAGTAAAAACAAAACTGAATTCCTCACGGCATTTTTACCGCCTTTCACCTACTGATGCATATCCTTTAAGCGAAGACGAAGAAGAGAGTAAACCTTTAGGCCAAGCTACTTGGCCCACAACCTTACCTTTAGACAAAAAATGGCAAAGCTTCGATACTCCAGCAAATTACGATCATTGGAAGATGAAACCAGAAATAGCCGACTCCCGAAAATACATGCTCGTTTCCCCTACCGAACTGTTACAGGAATATAAAAGAGATAAACAACAAAGATTAAACCCATTTGCCCCGGAGTATAAAGTACCAAAATCAGCCACGAGGGCCCCAGCAATAGCAGAAGAACAGATTCAATGGCAAACATTAAATCCCTTTGCTCCGAATTATCAAGCTCCGGAAATGGTAGAGAACCGTCGGCATCTCCACCGGATATACCAATCGAATACGTCTATAACCCAGACGAGCCGGGACCAAGTAGGAGAAAAACAAACAAATCTCCCACTGAAACTTATCGGTTTACAGCTCCCAAAATATCGGCTTCAAAACAGGCAAAAATGCTTTCACGGAAAATAAAACCATCGGGAGGCCGAAAATCGCAACCTTGGGTAGACATCCTAACTCCAGCTTCTTCCAGAGACCCTGAACTAGGAAGACCTAAGAAAAGACTTGTAACTGATAGCTTCGAAAAACCAGAAAAAGCTCCAAAAAAGCAATATGAAGAACTGATAGCTGACTCTTCGGAGCCGGTCGTCAAGGGTCCTAATCAGTACCATGATCAAGTTACGGTTACGGTACCCGGCAAAGGAACCGAGGAAGTCAGGACTCGTTCAGGCCGCGTGTCAAAACCTCCCAAAAGACTAAATGTTTAAATGCTATAAAGCCAGAAACTCACCCGTGTCGAACGAACCGGAAAATCAGTCCCAAATTAGATTGGCCAAATAGACGTAATAAAAGGAAGCCGCATCAAATTAGGTTCAAACTACTGAGCACAGCAGTCCTGAAACATTGTACAACTATGTAAGGGGATTGGTCAGAAAAGGACCAGTTAGCAAAATATGGAAGCACAAAAGACGAGGGTGCGCAAAACGGGCGACGGCGAAATAATAAACCAAGATTTAGATTTACGATGAACAGAAGCGGGAAATGGCACATTCGGAAAAATTTGCAATAGTACGCATATCCAATCCAGCATAAGAAATGAAAAAAAAAAAATCGACATAATCTCCTACATGATTTGCCACAAATTTAAACAGAAAACCCACATTAACTTTTCATATGATGTCGACACTGAGGGAAATAATGGGAAGACACAGAGCACTAATGCGAAAATCGCTAAATATAAATGCCCTGGATAGTAAAAAATACCACCAAGCTTTGCAGCTAACATAAGAAATGGTACTAATGAAAATATTAAGAAAAAAAAAAAATATTCAAACGCATAACATTCTTCAAATAATGCTAACCAATAATAAATTTTGAATCAATCAATGAACTACTATAGTTTATGCGCGTCCGGTGATAGCAGCGTCATGAACTGCCGCTCACTTGATCGTATAAGTATATATTTTTTTTTTTCCTCTTCTTCATCTTTTTCGTACGGATCAAATTTGTATCGTACAGTGACGTCAGGCACCAGTAAACCATGATTGAGCTCGGTCGATGTTGGTCTCCTTGACTAACTGCACGATTCAAAACAAAATTTAATTTTGTACTAGGGTGAATAATAGAAGAGAAAAAATAAAAAAAAATCCGGGTTAAACTAACCTTCCAGGAAAATCTACCGCTCTACGGCCCAACAAATCAAGAAACGTCGGATTCCAAAATATTGCTTTATAAATAGGAGGACAACAAGGGTGGCAAAGAAAAAAAAAGGGAGATCACAACAAAGTAAAATGATCCATTTCAAAAGTTCCAAAAGGCGCCAGAGGCAACACTATATCAGGAAATAAGTGCTAATGGGCGCTGTGACGAAACAAATAATAGGTGGAAAGGCTACGTGCTCCAGCTTACTTACGACTCTGTAATGCTAATATTAGCATGCATGTAAAAATCCAATACGAAAAGTATCCAGCTCCAAATCGGATAAGCAACGAGACGAATCAACTCCCAAAAATGACTAGGAGGGACTGACGAAAAATAGTACCCCTCGTCAGCCAAAGGGACATAAAACTCGTAATAATATCAAATCTTCTGAGGGGAGCACAGACGCGAAGAGACGGGGCAAAATAAATCAATGCTAACGAGAAGACCAGGCTGGCAAAATTTTGCACGAAAGCAAGAAAATAATAAGAATCGGAGCTCAGTACCCGGTATATTCTTCTGCAAAAATTACTTGCTAGGGCAAATAAAGCGCAAGCCATCCCCCAAAGAATAATATATTCTGAGAAGAGAATGATAATAAATAAATAATGAAGGCGACTAATTTCTTCTCGGCAGAATAAAACTGCTAAACAACGAAATGAGAACAGGGAAAATACAGAAAAAACAATAAAAAACCCTAAAAGAAGAAAACAAAATGACTCTTTTCTAATGGAAACGACCTCGAACGCCAGCCACGTCTATATACTGACATGTCTATTTGCTGACATGAGGTCGAGAACCCACTGACCTACTAGCAGCCAGCAGACTACTACTTCGTTTGGTCATCCTATTAAGAAGAAGACGTCGGTTCGACTTTAGCCAAAGAACCATGAAGAAACTCGACGAGTCCCATCTACATGGAGTGATGATAGTGATGATATGACAACAGTGATCGAAACTTTGAACAGTGGCTGAAACTTTGTGCATTACGGTTAATGGACGGATATAACCGAGTGTGACAGCTCCGTGTCTAGCACTACAGCTAACAGTGGTTACTTCTGATCTTAAGAAGTGTAATCAGGCATAACAGAAACACTTATTTCAGTGAAGTGCAAGGAGGCATAACATGAAGTGATCCCTAACATAAACAGTGCAAGCAGTGTAAGCAGGAATAACATGAACACTATTTCAGTGAAGTTATCCTGCGGGATTGCTAACAGTGACAGACTTATGACCAGGAGAAATGGTAAGCGGTCATTCCCGTAAACACTTATTTTAGTGAAGCATTACCGAGCAACTGCTATAAAGTTGTTCAGAAAGACAATTCGTGAAATATCATTGGAACATTGTACAGTGAAGTCGTCTACTGATGTTTCCTTCTGTGTTATTCATATCAATCTACGTGATAGTTGTAATCACGGTGAGTGTATAAAAAAAAAAAAAAAAAAAAAAAAAAAAAAAAAAAAAAAAAAACTCATTTAAAAAGCAAAAAAAAAAAAATAGTTTCAAATGTCAGTAGTAATGAAAAAAATATTGTTAATAACAACATTAATCCCTGTAAATACTATAAACCCGAGTGTAAGCTATCATAAATGATCTGTTTTTCATACCTTAAAGCTTAAAGTTAAAGTGAAAACTAATTTTTCTCGCGGGAGCTCGAATTTTCTCAGAGGGAGGGCGTAATGTGAGGATACATCTAGTATACAAATATATCTTGATCAAAGCTTGTTCAACAAGCTCTATCCTCAACTCTCTCTATTTCCGACTAGCTCTAACGCCCACGCTTTTCTCCGACGGAGAGAGTTTATTTCCTTTTCTCCAATCAAAGAACTCTTTTCCCCATCAAGAACCTAGACAAACTCACTCCGTTGGTCACCAACCCTTTCATACTGCTAGGACGTACGAACAGTAGCCCTATTCGCACTCAGTTGATATTTCCAAGGGCTTAAAAGGACCAACTTCGCAGTTCGGATCTCAGTTCGACTTGGGAGTTCGACCTGGGCTCTGTTCTCAGTTCAGTTGACCTCTGAGCAAATTAAGTGACAAGTGTTAACCAACCTATCTTCAATGTAAGTACGAACCTTAATAAATGTGTTTTAGTTATTGACCTACGAACTGAGTATCGCGTTCGAAAAGACTCGGGGTATAACGGTGTATTCGCACCACAAACCAGTCGCCAATATTATTACGCTCGCCCGCTACTCTCAACCACACCACTGAGGTATCTTCACGCTACACGCAGAACACGCGTCAACAGTTTTTTCATATTCAAGTGAACATGGTTCTAGTGAAAGAAATTGTGGTTAAACAAATTATGAAGCTTTGTGGTTCTACTTAAAGGAGATGTTCTTGTGCTTTCTCGCTGAAGTGAATAACATGGCTATGTGAGCGAAGAGCATGTATCCAATAGAAGAAGTTCCGAAGCTTCGAATTTCTCCTGCCATGAGGAGTGCACATCTAAACTTATAATCAGTTTCCACCAAATTCTTCACACTTATTTGCTGTTGTCAAAACAAACATACTATTTACAATTCTGAACATCTTATCTTACAAGTTCCTATATAGCTTTGTAGTTAAAATTTATATATTAAATAATGTTATGGCACATGCCGGGGGCACTTGAACTCACGAGCTGCGGCTTTAGGTACATACAGGGATACCTTTATTAAAGTTTAACTGAAAAGGGCTGAGAAAGGACCAATCACTTTTTCACTTAAAGAGGCTCCAAGACCGACGAAAATGCATTACAGAATTGTTTGTTCAGTTAGATGATACAAAAATATGTTTGCTTTTCGGTTAAAGTTTAAATAAAAGAATTACAGAAGCTTGGTATTTTTCCGGCAGTTGAAGGATTCCTAGCACTATATACTCTTTAAATTCCAGTATTTAAAAATGGCTGAATACTTTAAAACTATGCTTGGTTCTAAAAAACTGCCCAGGGTCTTGGTTGTTCTAAGCCTTTTTGACTGTTGACTTCTAGCAACAAAAGGACAAACATTACATAATGGGTTTTTGTGAGGGAAACAAAGAATATCGCAAACAAGCATGATACATGTCGAAGATAGCAAGTGTATTGTAAAGTATTGTTGGGGGGTTAGAAATTACCGCAAGGAATTCGTGTTTAAGAATGAGTGGAGAGAGATTACGGAAGTAGGGTGCAACCTCTGAGCCATTTATCTATTCTACAAAGTCTCTTCAGACTATTTCTTAAATCGTGACTACTGCTAGTAGTGATGATAATAGTATAGAAGCAGGTCGTTCTGGTGGCTACATGATGTATAGGTGTCATTTTCATGGTGGCCATGAACATCCTGAATGTGGTTAATCACTGAGCGAAACTTCTCGAATACCTCTTCAGAAGTTTTGCTGCTAGCAGCGCACCAATAGACGTGGTTTATGATGCTCCTACGGAAGTCAAAAGTTTTCTTTTAAATTTGAGATTGCTTAAGTAAAAAAAAAAAGTAAATAGCAGCAAGAACAAATAAGCCAATATAAACTTCGTCTTGGGTCCCATGCAGGGATCGTGGGCACCCTGACAAAACTGAGTTGAGCTACAGGTACTTGGTGAGCTTTCACTTGATTCCTGTCTACTTCTAGACCTCCCCAAGATCTTGATAATAGGCTAACCAAAAGACCAACTTCAACCAGAGCCATGGTAACGGATGGAAGTTTGTCTTCTGGTTTGCAAGTCCCACCGCTGCAGTTAGAAAAGAATGTATTATATAGTGCATAAATAACCCCTGCTGCGAATTGACATGGGCTATCCAAAATATTTTGTGCGGAGTCACCAGGTCATCCCAGTAAATTTCAATGGACGATCTGGGGTTTCAGGGAAAATATATGACATATAATCGAATAATGCCTAAAATGGATATGTGGGCTATGATGCTTTGGCAATGATATTTTGGCGCTTCTTGGAAAGTGTCATCAGGCTGTCTGACGTAAGAAGGAGAGGCGTTAATACCCAAAATGTGTTTTTTTTTTGGGGGGGGGGCAAGATATTCAGCGACTCGTATGTTGTTTTAAACAACTGTTTTTGAAGGAAAAAAACACCATTTTCAAGAAAAGGAAGGCAGTTTTGAAAACAAAGAAAGCCTGTTGTTATGAAGAAAAATCGACGGATTTTAAGCTTTTCATGAGAAAAAACCCAACAAAAATCAACCAACTCAACAATCACAGATCATGAAGTATCAACAACACAAAGAAAGATGGAAAGAGTAAAATGGGACGTTTTAAGTAAGGAAGAGTCGAACGCTGGCCCTTAACCACAAAGTTGAGAGAGACCAGTGACATAAAATAAAACACCAGTATCCACACAACCCTGTTACAAAGGAGCCACGACAATGAGAAGGACGATAAGGTAATATATGTGTATCTTAACATCGGAAGTATTTCTTAGGATTCAGCTTACGATTCTCATGTAAAAGAAAAATTTGAGTAAGTGAGAATACAATACAATACCTGCTAGAAGTACTCCCCCACCCTACATATGACCTAAATACTACACAACATAAATCTCAGATTACTTATAACAACATATAGCATGCACACATCATAACAAAGTGTTAACCATGGAGAGAAAGGTGGGAAGAGCAAAAAGGGATGTTTAGGTAAGGAAGTGTCGGACGCTGGCCCTTAACCACAAAGTTGAGAGAGACCGGTGACATAAATAATAACACCAGTATCCGCACAACCCCGTAACAAAGGAGACAGGACAATGAGAAGGGGGATAAGGTATAATATGTGCCATGGTTGCAGGACAATTACAGTATCATAGCATGCAAGGGACAAAACAGTAATAATAATCCTCTTACCTGTAGATTTCTTGAAAGTCAACAGAAAAAGATATCAGTGCCTGGTTGACATGGTGCCTCCTTATAAACCGAGGCACAGCATCACATTCTGAGTCTGATGTCACCGGTGCTATTATTCTCAAAGAACTAGGGCTCTGGAGGATCTGACTTAAGTGAACTGATGGAACGGCAAAGTAATCTAGTCTATTTCAGTCTAGAACACTCTTGTAATCACCCGCTCGTGCGGTTTCCTCTGATCTGGCCGTCTGGTAGTCTCCTGAACTTGCGGTTTCGCTCGTTACAGCCAAACCTCGTATCTCCGCCTTTTCCACCAATACGTCTACCCAGTAGCCGCCTGAGGTTGCGGTTCCGCCTGTCCTGGCGGTCAGTGTGTCCTCGTACAGATGCTAAAACTCCTCAGAGCGCGGTTCGGCTCTGATGATGGCATGGGGCTGTGTCATCTATGGGTCGTTTTATTCTGTCGAGGCTGCTGTACTATTTGGCGTCAGGTGTCGGCGCAATAGATCTAGCAAGGGGGTAACGACTTCTTTTTGTTCTAGGTGTACGTCTGTATGATCGCAGTCATCACGCACTTTTTTATTATGGATGTATTTAAGTAAAATTTTAACCGAGTTTGACGAATTATTGGCGTTCGGAACAGGACACCTGTTTAATTAGTTTGAAATTCGCTTTACTATCTTCTCTTCTCCCTTTCCGGAACTTGATGCGGTACGCGAGGGGTTGCTCACTCTCCGCCACCGGTGTACACCTCGACACGGCACCGACACGGCACCGGCACGGCACCGGCACGGCACCGCGGCACCGGCACGGCACCGGCACGGCACCGGCACGGCACCGCGGCACCGGCACGGCACCGCGGCACCGGCACGGCACCGCGGCACCGGCACGGCACCGCGGCACCGGCACGGCACCGGCACGGCACCGCGGCACCGGCACGGCACCGCGGCACCGGCACGGCAAAGGCACGGCAACGGCGCAACACCGCGGCACCAGCTCGGCACCGGCACGGCACCGGCACGGCACCGGCACGGCACGGCACCGGCATGGCACCGCACGGCACCGGCACGGCACCGCACGGCACCGGCGCGCCTCTAGCACGATACACCGGCCACGGACAAATTTTCTGCAGATTACTCTTCGCCATCTGGTATCTGGTATCTGGCGCCCAATAACGAAGGTACTTGAATGAAAGAATTATTGAAAACATGCAACCGAAGAAGAAGCTGAACTAGATATGAGGAGATGCTGTTGACCAAATGCGCAAAGTGGTCAACCATGGTTTGGTACTGGTGCTTGGCGATACTTGGATTTTTCGATATATCGATATTTTCACTTTCGATATTAGATAATCGATTATCGATATTTCCGCTTTCGATATTCAACAATCGATATATCGATATTTTCACTTTCGATATTCGATAATCGATATATCGATATTGATATTTGCTTACCATGCTTCGTTTCGCCAAAATCTAAGAACCAAATTTTCATTAAATAGCATCTTGGATCATTTCAAACTCAGAATAAATGAGAAATGAATTAGGGAAAATATATTCTCCAATTTCGGATATATAAGTGTAGGTTAGTTCGGATTATTTACAATAATTACGATGAACAAATATCGTTTTCGATAGCGATATTTACGTTTCGATATCGATATTTGGTGCGATATATCGATCGATCGATATCCGATATATCGCATACTGGATCATCTCGAACTCCGGATAAATAAGAAAGGAATTGCGGAATACACATTGCTCCAATTTCGTATATATAAGTGTGGGTTATGTTGGATTAATTGCAATCTTTACGAATGAACAAATATCGTTATCGATATCGATATTTACTTTCGATATCGATATTTTGTCCGATACATGGATATATCGTTATCGGTATCGAATATCGCCCAAAACTTGAGTCAGCTTCAGTATATTTTGCTTCTGGTGAAGGTAATTCAGTGGCGACCAATCTTTTTTTCATATTTGTAGAGTGTGCTAAGAATGATACTTGGCAGGCATATTTAACTTGGAAAAAGTCAATTTCCCCATCAGACACTCTGGGAGTGCAATAGAGGTATGCTTATTTGAACGTTCGTGCTTCGAACTTTACCATTTTCATGCACTTGCTGTGGCTAAATATATGTACCAGTTAGCCTAAGTAGGTAGTCAAGGAAGGAAAAGATTGGTTCATAAATTCTTTTATAGAGCCAACCACATTCCTTAAAGTACTCATCATAACCACAAAGTACAGAAAATAATTTGGAGCAAAACATATATTTTCATGATCCCCATGAGCCCATGATTATTTGTGAAACAAGGGTTTTGCTTCAAAATGAATTTCCAGCTCCCTTAAAGGACCCCTCGCACTAATCACTCTTCAACTTACAGTATTTTAAAGTATTTGAATACTTTAACTATGCTGTGCTTTCAATAAATAACTAACTGTTTTGGCTGTTTTAAGCCTTTTCCGAGACCCGTTGACTTCTAGCGAAACAGGGAAACAATTAGCATAACCGATTTTCCTGATGGAAAAAATTCTCGCAGACAACCGTCACGCAACCGTCTCGAACCGTCGACAGCGTGATACACATCGAAGGTAGCAAAACACGGCAAGTGAGAAAATCAGCGAGGTTTTGTTAGAGGGGTTAGAATGTACCGCACGAAACGTGGGTCTCGGGTTTAGAAATATATGTAATGATTACGGAAGTAGGTTGCATTAGTATTATAGGTTGCATTAGTTTGAGCAAAATATACAACTACGTGATCCCCATGAGCCCATAGTCACTTTTGCCTAAAGGGTTTTGCTTTCACATGAATTTCTAGTGCCCTTAAAGTGCAAAAATAAAATAATTTTCACCAGATCATTCTCTTGATTTCCAAGGGCCCACAATCATTCTTATTTCAAGGGTATGGCTTATAATTAAACACAAGAAACCCAAGAATTTACAAATTCCTAAATTTCATCCTCTGACCCAGCCTTGCAAGTACCATATGAGCTGCTAGCTCTTGTATTCAACACACATTGCCGACTTCATTCTCGGCCAATATCTGATGAAATTTGTTTACATGTACATCAGAAATCGTGCTTTATCACAATACTGTAATTTGAAGTAAAAAAAACCGCGGCACCGGCTTGGCACCGGCACGGCACCGCGGCACCGGCACGGCACCGGCTCGGCACCGCGGCACCGGCACGGCACCGGCTTGGCACCGGCACGGCACCGCGGCACCGGCTCGGCACCGGCACGGCACCGGCACGGCACCGCGGCACCGGCACGGCACCGGCACGGCACCGGCACGGCACCGGCACGGCACCGCGGCACCGGCTCGGCACCGCGGCACGCGCCACTTGGTGTACATCGTTTTTGGGAGTGAGCAACCCCTCGGCGGTACGTCTCCTCCGTAATGGTGGGTTTCCACACTGCGTAAATTCCGAGCGTATTTGAGCTTTAAAATATTTCTAGCAATACAATAAAAGTGTCGCTACTTGAACTGGACATGGCTTCTAGCGCCGGATCAGACCACACAGGATACAGGTGAGTTGCCCACTTATTTCCGGGAATGTGGTGGCACGTGACTCGAACATGCTGTGAAAAGAGTTGGCGCTCGCTGAGTTCCAGCAGTTTAGGCATCGGATCAGAAACACCTTGTGCTCCATTCTGCTGTACCAGCATGCTATTCATCGTCGTCACAAGTTGATAATATTGAGCAGCATGCATGACGACTGGTGAACCGGAACCTGATATTTTGCTCGATTGGTGGGAATCAACCTTAACCGACGAGTTTATAGTGCCACTAAATACTCGCTCGCCGTCACTCTTGGTACTGCGTGACGCCGCCTTAAGCGTAACTGATTTGCCTTCGCCGCTGCAATCTTCTCCGCCGTACTTTTGACTCACGATCGGCCTAGAATTTCCAACCAGGATGGAAGCCGCTCCGTCGAGTATTTAGATTGTCTTGCCTCCTTCTCGAATTGACTATCAGGATATGGTTTCGTTCTGGCCTACTTTAGTACGCAAAACAGTCGTCGAACCAAAACGAATCTCGGCGCTCCTATCGCAACTGCTGTCCCACCTGTTTGACCGCAAACAATAGCCTACTTGGAATTGTTCTTCCTGTTCAACAAACTTTTCCGCTTTAATTAACCCATAACACTTTAACAAATTAAAGATTACGCAACTCCCGACTCAGGTCCTTGGACAACCGTAATCAAGTATCGGTTTGATTCCCAACCCGTGTGAAAAATTTCGCGCTGGTGAGAATTAGTTAAGGGGACGCTAGTCCAAACCCATCATGACAGGCAGATTCAGAAAGGGTTTCGGTCGGTAAACAGGTCAAAGCAAAGGACTACTGTGCGATGTTTATCTGATTTTCACAGGTCATTAGAGGGAATTGGGTTTTACGCTGACTTCACATCGCAGTTGCATTACGTTTAGGGTTATTTCGGAGGGGGGGGGGGCCTCGGGTCGGATTAAAAAAGTAAAAGAGACAGATCAGAGGTTAACGGTTATAAAAACTTGCCTGTTTTTTTTTGGCTTAGGTCGCTTGAGACGCTAAGTCTTTCCAAATGCCAAGTTTCATTAAGAATCGATCATCCGTTCAGTAGCTATAAATGCCCCAAGATCCGGATTCCCCCTCCCTCCACCCCCCCCCTCCACGATGCTTGGATCGGGAAATCGACTATTTCCAGCCTAATCATTTGGGTGCTACTGATATGCCTGCCAAGCTTATGTAGCTTATGGAAGTGCACGGAGTAGCAAAACCCGAACCGACAGACCGACGGACGGACAGACATTGTGATCACCGACTTTGCCGAAGGGCAAGTGCCATAAAATGGTCCATTGTTCTGAAAATTCTTCTGAAAAACAGTCTGTAAAAAATTAAGAGCCAGTCGATAAATACCTCCCCTCCCCTAAAATTTTTGGCTAGTAACGCCTCCGGTGGTTACATTGTCAATTCAAAAATACAAGCTACGTTAGAACTCGAATACTTAATTTTATGTATTTATCATCCGTCATTTCAAAAAGAAAATGACGGAGTACAAAAGTTGCATTTTTCATATTTATCAAATCTAACGTGAACTTGCGAATGTTTAATCGGATTAAACAAGTCAAGTTTGATCCGATTAAACTTGAACTTGAAAACTGGGAATTGGGTTTTGACGCTGACTTCACATCGCAGTTGCATTACGTTTAGGGTTATTTCGGAGGGGGGGGGGGCTCGGATTAAAAAAGTAAAAAAGACAGATCAGAGGTTAACGGTTATAAAAACGATTATTTTGGCATGTTTTTTATGGCACTTGCCCTTCGGCCAAGTGCCATATAGCGATCGCAATTTCTGTCCGTCCGTCGGTCTGTCGGTCTGTCCAGGTTTTGCTAGTTCGGGCACTTCCAGATAAGCTAGGACGATAAAACTTGGCAGGCATATCAGGGACCCCAAATGATTAAGTTGGAAATAGTCACTTCCCCGATCCGAGCACCGTGGGGGGAGTGGAGGGAGGGGGAATCCGGAATCTTGAGGTATTTTTAACTTTTGAACGGGTGATCGGATCTCGATGAAACTTGATATTTGGAACGACCTCATGCCTCAGACGACCCACTTAAAATCCGGACCGGATCCGGTGACTTTTGGGGGGAGCTGGAGGCGGCAACCGGAAATCTTGGGAAACGCTATGAGTGGAGGGATCGAGATGAAACTTGGTGGGAAGACACCTAGCCAACACTAGATACATCATTGACATAACCGAGCCGATTTGGACACTGTGGGGGAGTGGAGGGAGCGGGAATCCGGAATCTTGAGGTATTTATAACTTTTGAACGGGTGATCGGATCTCGATGGAACTTGATATTTGGAAAGACCTCATGCCTCAGACGACCTACTTAAAATCCGGACCGGATCCGGTGACTTTTGGGGGGAGCTGGAGGGGGCAACCGGAAATCTTGGGAAACGCTATGAGTGGAGGGATCGAGATGAAACATGGTGGGAAGACACCTAGCAAACACTAGATACATCATTGACATAACCAAGCCGATTCGAGTACTGTGGGGGGAGTAGAGGGAGGGGGAATCCGGAATCTTGAGGTATTGTTAACTTTTGAACGGGTGATCGGATCTCGATGGAACTTGATACTTGGAAAGACCTAATACCTCAGACGACCACTTAAATTCTGGACCGGATCCGGTGACTTTTGGGGGGAGCTGGATGGGGCAACCGGAAATCTTGGGAAAGCTATGAGTGGAGGGATCGAGATGAAACTTGGTGGGAAGACACCTAGCAAACACTAGATACATCATTGACATGACCGAGCCGATTTGGGCACTGTCGGGGGAGTGGAGGGAGGGGGAATCCGGAATCTTGAGGTATTTATAACTTTTGAACGGGTGACCGGATCTCGATGAAACTTGATATTTGGAACGGCCTCATGCCTCTGACGACCCACTTAAAATACGGACCGGATCCGGTGACTTTTGGGGGGAGCTGGAGGGGGCAACCGGAAATCTTGTGAAACGCTATGAGTGGAGGGATCGAGATGAAACTTGGTGTGAAGACACCTAGCAAACACTAGATACATCATTGACATAACCGAGCCAATTCGGGCACTGTGGGGGGAGTGGAGGGAGGGGGAATCCGGAATCTTGAGGTATTTATAACTTTTGAACGGGTGATCGGATCTCGATGGAACTTGATATTTGGAAAGGCCTCACGCCTCAGACGACCCACTTAAAATCTGGACCGGATCCGGTGACTTTTGGGGGAGCTGGATGGGGCAACCGGAAATCTTTGGAAACGCTACGAGTGGAGGGGTCGAGATGAAACTTGGTGGGAAGACACCTAGCAAACACTAGATACATCATTGACGTGACCGAGCCGATTCGGGCACTGTCGGGGGAGTGGAGGGAGGGGGAATCCGGAATCTTTAGGTATTTATAACTTTTGAACGGTGGACCGGATCTCGATGAAACTTGATATTTGGAAAGACCTCATGCCTCAGACGACCCACTTAAAATCCGGACCGGATCCGGTGACTTTTGGGGGGAGCTGGAGGGGAGAACCGGAAATATTGGAAAACGCTATGAGTGGAGGGATCGAGATGAAACTTGGTGGGAAGACACCTAGCAAACACTAGATATATCATTGACATAACCGAGCCGTGCCTACTCGTAACAAGTGCCATATGAGCTCGTAGCTCTTGTTTTTTTTGGGGGGGGGCTTGGGTCGCTTGAGACGCTAAGTCTTTCCAAATGCCAAGTTTCATTAAGAATCGATCATCCGTTCAGTAGCTATAAATGCCCCAAGATCCGGATTTCCCCTCCCTCCACCCCCCCCCCACGATGGATCGGGAAATCGACTATTTCCAGCCTAATCATTTGGATGCTACTGATATGCCTGCTAAGCTTATGTAGCTTATGGAAGTGCACAGAGTAGCAAAACCCGAACCGACAGACCGACGGACGGACAGACATTGTGATCGCCGACTTTGCCGAAGGGCAAGTGCCATAAAATGGTCCGTTGTTCTGAAAATTCTTCTGAAAAACAGTCTGTAAAAAATGAAGAGCCAGTCGATAAATACCTCCCCTCCCCTAAAATTTTTGGCTAGTAACGCCTCCGGTGGTTACATTGTCAATTCAAAAATACAAGCTACGTTAGAACTCGAATACTTAATTTTATGTATTTATCATCCGTCATTTCAAAAAGAAAAAGAATTTCAAAATGAAAATGACGGAGTACAAAAGTTGCATTTTTCATATTTATCAAGTCTAACGTGAACTTGCGAATGTTTAATCGGATTAAACAAGTCAGTTTGATCCGATTAAACTTGAACTTGAAAAATATTACAAATCCTGTTTATTAACTGAATATTTCAAGGTGATTGATTAGACATTACACAGCTTGACGAGGACCCTTGCCAAGAAGGGCCGCAATATTGCTGTCAGAAGCACCGTAGCTGACCTATCCATTTTTAGCCATTGTCTGAATGTAATTACAACAGTATACACCAACAACCTCCCCCCACAGAGGTCGTACCTGGTCCAGATCTCACATCTTACAATTCGGGCCGATGGCGATTGTATTTGCCAGTTTTCACCCCATTATCTCTATCGGTTTGATTTATACATATGTTAATACATTTCTCGGACCCCCCCCCCCCCATCCAACTACCATCTAAAACCATCGCTCTAAAAGAAGGTACATAAATCTGTTTTCGCAACTATTCTCCTGAGCATCCCCATCTGAGTTTTTAATTATTCAAACCCATCTTGACTGTTAATTATTCAAAAGAGCCGGACGAAGATAAGGGGTGTCGGAGCAAAGCAAGCAACGGAGTCGGCCGGTCTGCAAGTTTCGTAGCCTCAAGCTGGAGGGTATTACCGCAAAGTTGGCAAAGGCTATTGAATTGTATTTTTCAGATTTGGGCAAGGGACGAGGGTAGATGAGGAAAAACAGGCAGGCAACATAAATACTAGAGAAAAAGAGAAATCTGATTCTACAAAATATTTGGGATTTCGTAAAAAAAAAAGAAGGAAACTCTAATTTCCAGGGATCGGTGTTACACGAGTTCGCTCTAAAAGAACACGGAAATTTAGATCAGCATACAATTAGTTGAATCTCTGTTCTTGCTCAAACTTGGTTGCTTTGCTAGGAGAAAAAGGCATTAAGATAAACTTATTACATATTTGCCAAAGAAAACTCGCGCTGAAGGAAATCGAAAATCTCGGCGCGGCAGAACCAGGTCCAAGCGGTGATAAAGGGGGTTTACCATATTGGATTATAACAATCTTACTTATGCTAAAAAATCATGCAAATGATTTCGTAAGAGTCAGTGCAGTGCCGTTATGCTTCCGTCATTTTAGTTTAACTTAGCTTGCACTCGAGGTTGCACTTTCTCGTGGTTAAACATAACCAAATTTAATTCTACAGAATCTTTGTCATTTTGTTGAGATTAGCGTAGTGCCAGGTCAGGAAGATGCGAATTACGTGCGTAGAGTAATGCAAATTATTTAAAAAATACTCGATTTAAGGGGCGAACAGAGTAAGCGAACTAGACGTATGGAAAAACACAGATTAACCACTACATATCACACAAAACTACAAGTGTAAATAAATTTCGCAAAATGGGGAGGGTTTGCTCACTCCGAGAACGATATTCCGTAATCCGTACACAACGTGTCACGCCTGCAGGTGTTAGTGAGCTAATACGTCGACGAACTGAACCAATATTTGAATTTGGTTTGCTCAGATCAAGGAGTCTGGCGAAGACTGGATCTGGCAAAGACAAAACACAATTTCCTGTATCGAATATTAAATTTTTGGTATCCCATCGAAACCTTAGGTCTTGTTTTTAAGGTCGAGTTCGAATCCTCAGCATGAAATGGTGTACTCTGATGCGTACCTAGCCCTTGATTTGGAATCGAATCCTTGCATGGCCCCGCGTATGCCGTACTATCATAATTAATAACCCACGGATGGAATCCTTAGTAGCCAATTATTCCGATCTTCTGTTTTCCAACGAACAACCAAATTGAACAATTTATCGGCCTTGGTAGCGCTACATAGTAGGCTACTCATTCACCTTGCTTGACCGAAGCCGGTGGGAGAAAGGGGGTGACGTGGGAGTCAAATTCGCAGCGCTGGGAGGCCTTTCATGCATGATGACGAATCTTGCCCACTGCTAACTGCTAGAGACTAATTTTTTGAGTAATTATTTTGTGCTGAAAATGTCATACGTCCATTTTACAAGTAGAGAAAAGGTGACGGTTGATAAAGAAACTATGGGAGGAAGGGGGTGGGAGGAGGTAAATGTATTCGTGCATAGGATACGTCAGCTACGATGTTTTAGCAGCGATGTGTGGAGAGGCAAACAAAACTACCGCGGAAACAGTGTAAAGAGCTCAGCTACAAAGGGGTTGCCCATCCTCGATTTAACTGTACACCAATTTCCAGGGTGCAAATGCCGGCACCTGACTTTCCTTTTTTATAATATATATAATACTTTTCACCAGATCATTCTCTTGATTTCCAAGGGCCCATGATCATTCTTATTTCAAGGGTATCGTTTATAATTAAATACAAGAAACCCAAGAATTTACACATTCGTAAATTTCATCCTGTGACCCAGCCTTGCAAGTAATTCAACCCAAGCTCGTGAACATTGTAGACTTGCTTCATTCTTGGCCAATATCTGATGAAATTTGTTTACATGTACATCAGAAATCATGGTTTATCACAATACTTAATTTGAAAAAATAACGCGGCTTGGCACCGGCACGCGCCACTTGGTGTACGTCGTTTTGGGGAGTGAGCAACCCCTCGACATCTACTAGACCCGCTTGTCTATAGGTTGTTAAATAAATCAACAAATATTCCACATTGGGATCCCATCGAAACATTCGGTCTTGTTCTTTCGGAAAGTACATTTTACAGTGGGGAATTAGAGCCCGCCAATCTAATTTAAAGTTTTAATCGAGGTTCCAGTTCCGTGGTGTAGTCTACACTATCCCCCTGCTTCTCTCCGTATCATTTCCTTTCCCGTGGCCAAAATATTAGCTCACCAAAGTATTATAACAACAGATGATAGGATCTGAGATAACGAAAGTCTTCTTTCGAGTCTTCTATTTCCATTAAACAGCTCTGTTATCTTCCCCTTCAAACGTTGCCTTCCCTGCTCTCCAATTGCAATAATCACTATTTACTTCCCACGGCCCACCTGTTAAATGGACACGTCAATTTCCGACGTGTATTCACTGTTGTATCAGCGTAACCCACCCACTTTGCGCATTGCCACCCTATTCCCTCCCACATTGCGGGTTTGACTGGCATCGAATGACAACAAGGGGTGAGTTGATACCGAATATCCTAGCTCAGGCTGGCGCCAGCCAGATTCTATATTTTGACGACTCGCGTATTTCTGTTAATCAAAGCTTAGGTGGAACACAAATGCTGAGAAGTTTTGGAACACAAACATTGAGAAGTAGTTTATAGGGTAGTCGATGTCGCTGAAAACGAATATCGTAGTGCGCGTTGCCGCAGCTGTTGCATTTCCGAGATGTAGGCTAAAACTCGTGTTGACTTGTCATCATTGTACATTTTTTCAAAGATACATAGTTGTCGAAATCCAATGTTATCTTATATCATTCGAAAGGCCAAAGCGAGCTCTACAAGAATACGATTCATTCTCTATTATCTGATTAACTGTTCATTCTCTATTCACCATATTTTACAAATAATGGTTACAAATTATCGCAAAAATTGCAAAGAAAGGCTCAGAACGCGGAATTTTTTTCAAGGTAATGAACTTTTGTATTCTCTAAGAAAATGAGTCCCATTTGTTTCTTAACAATTTAAGCTGAAATTCAGTTTTTTATTTTTATTTACGAGGGTCTGCGACTTTTATGTGTGGTAGCCTACACCACTGAAATGAGCTTCATTACCAAGAAGTGGTATCTATATTATTGTGTTTACTCAAACAAAGGGTCAAATAAGACTTCCTAAATGTCGATCATTGATTCACAAAAATGAAATAATGAAATTATGAAACTTAAACCTCTCAGAGCAACCCAAAGTGCCATTATAAAAATACGAAGTTTTCACAATTTTTGGTATCTGGTCTCCTCGTGGCTTTCTTCTAAGGTCAGCTAAAACATGAAATTTCTATCTGGGGATTTCGACCCTTCTTCACAAAGCTACTCCTCAGTCTGCAGCTAAAATTATGAAATACCGATTTTTTTTTAAATTTCAATGCCAATATCGTAAGGGTTTAAACTCGAAACCCATTGAGAAACTCGAGAGACGAGAAAATACGAAATTTGCAATTTTTGGTATGTCAGCCCTTCGCGGCAATGGTCCTCCTCGGATTTTTTGTCGGTCCTTTTTGGCAAGGGATCTTTTCAGGTCACTGGCAAAAATATGAAACTACGAAATTTAACCCCCTCTAAATGTGACTTGAGCAACCCGAGGTCCAACTCCTCAAGCCGCAGCTAAAATAATGAATTGCCGATTTTTTTGTCGGCTCTTCTTGGCAGTGGTGCTCTTCAGGACATAGACAAAACACTCGAGAGCCGATGAGAAACTCACGAATCAGGGATTCGTGGTAACTATCGAGTCCCAAAAATTATGCCGAATAATTTACCGAATCTCAATCCTGATACCGAATAATTTTGGACCGATAGCCCATTTGGTACTCTGTGTAGCTACCGAATCTCCATGAGTTGATGTTCGTATGGAAAAGTTGAGATACGGTTGATAGTGGCAAAAATACTGCCAGGAATTCCAGTCCACAAGGACATGACTCTGATCGAACCATAAGATTCACTCGTCCAAGAGGGTAGGGACAAAAGTTATGGCAGACCGAGACAGACTGATGAACATGATGTGGCAACATTACTAAGGGATCTTCAAGTCTACTTCTGTTAATTCGGCGTGCTTCACTGTCATAGTGATTGTGCAAAATACAATTGAAATTGTTGATTGTTTATGATTGTTTATTATTTGATTCCAAGGAATTACACTGGAGAAGTTTTTTTGGAGATCAAATTATTCAGCCACAGTGGGGGGAGTTGTAGGGGGAGTCCCGGAAATTTTGTGGCTCGACGATACATTAATTAGGAAGCTTGCTGCTTCAGGCACTTAAAGGATGCAAAAAAAGAACCCTAGACGTAATGCAAATGCGATTTGAAGTCAGGGTCAAAACCCAATTCCCTCTAATGACCTGTGAGACTCAGATAAACACTGCACAGTAGGAGTCCTTTCCTTTGACCTGTTTACCGACATTCGCAAGTTTTCGACATTCGTAAGTTGACGTTAGATTTGATAAATATGAAAAATGCAACCTTTATACTCCGTCATTTTCTTTTTGAAATGACGGATGATAAATACATAAAATTATGTATTTGAGTTCTAACGTAGCTTGTATTTTTGAAGGGACTATGTAACCACCAGAGGCGTTACTAGCCAAAAATGTTAGGGGAGGGGAGGTATTTACTGACTGGCTATTAATTTTTTACGGACTGTTTTTCAAGAAAAAATCGACTGTTCTGACGAAAAATCGACTGATTTTCAGAAGAACGGACCATTTTTATGGCACTTGCCCTTCAGCAAAGTCAAGCAAAGTCGGCGATCACAATGTCTGTACGTTGCCACACTGCACGTTGTTACAACCCTGTACGTTGCAACTGTTTTAATGTACTTGGAATCAAAATGCTGCTCACACATGAAACCAGAAGAACTGAATTTATATGCCTGAGACAAAACAAAGGTGGGATTTTTTTGTCTCACAAAACTCCCTCATGATTTAAATTTTGCCAAATTCTGCAGTTCCGGAAACTTAAAGTATGCTTTCTTTTCAGTCTTAGTGGATTTAACTTCACAATTGGGATAGCAGCACTTTCTTTTAGAAGTCATTGTTACTTCTTAAAATTGGGGGGGAGTATCGGATTTCTACTGATCTCCTTTCTTGTGCATTTAAATACTTCTTCTTCTTCTTCCAGCGAACAATTTGATGAATGCGTTGGCAAAGAAGCATACAGGTAAAGCAAGACTACATCACGCGGGAATCTCACTTAAGACCCGTTCACACCTGCGGGTAATTCATGGGGGAGCAGTCCCTGTGCAGTCCTGAAGTAACCCGACTGAATCCAGAAACAGTACCGACAGTTTTATACTGATACAGACGAGTTATTTAAGAAATTCAATCGGGTTTACCTTCCGTTTTAATGGAATTGCGGCCCTTTAAGTTCAAAATAACAATAAAGTTTCTGCCTGCTCCCCTTTGCGTACGCCAACACTTGATTTAAAGTCGCTAGATGACACCCCAACCTTGTCTCTGCTATCTGTTAAAATTTGGCTTTGGTTTGTGCGTCTGCGGGATCTCGATTTCGGGCACACATAAGAAAGCGAGGACTATGAAATTTTGTACCCAAATAAAGCTTAGGACCTGAAATAGACAGAAACAAGTCCGGTTGCGATCCGACCCATAGGTTAGGGGAGGGCGGGGGCTTTCCAGAATTCAATGATCAGCAAATAGACCCGAAAGGATGGTCGGGTCCAAACCAAACTTGGTTGGAACTAAGAGCTAGGATTCTAGTTGTGTCTCTTTAGGAGTCCGAACTCAATCCGGCCTCTGTGGGGGGAGCGAGTCTGTAAGCTTGCCAGCAGCCTATCTGCTAGGAGCGCTGGCGGAATTCAAAGATGATACGCGTGTAATTAGCGGTTAAAAAATAATCCAAACTCAGCCACGTGCGGATTTTCATCACGGTTTTTCTTCGGGTTTTCATCATTTTCACGGGTTTCACGATCGATGAGGATTATAAACCCTTTGGGATGACCAGCAGACTGTAATTTAGGGTTTTCAATCTAAAAGCTTGTTCACACGGGACCGAAATAAACGCGTAAACAGCGGCTGACCCGCTCAATACGACGTATCAACTATTGCAAAACTGCAAAACTTCCGAAATTCCGAATATTCTCTTTGTTTGTAACAAAATGTATGAAATTAACACAAAACATCTTTGTGGGTGTGTCACAGCCAAATACAGTTGACAGATTTCAGGCGACTTACCAATTTTAACTCATAAAGCAAATCAAATTAATTTAAATAGTTTCATGCTTATATGAGAACATAAGGGATAATTATCTCTAAAATAAATAATACGAAAACAGAATGCAACTTTTATTATTGTTCAGTCACTTTTTAGTGAGGCTGAATGGGAAAATCAAGCATAAACAGAACATCCGCTGATGTACCTTTTTCGAAATCGTTTAGTAATCCTCGGATGAAAAACCATGCTATGTTCAACATCGGTCTGACAGAATCTGAACTGGATTGACCTAACACTCACCAAGTTTGACCTAATTCCCCTAAATACGGTTTGTATACTATCCCTCGCTAACGAGCTCGTATCCCTGCCGGCCCCCAGTGATCAAAATATATTGTCACAAAGTATTTTTGAAATAAAAGAACCTGAACCTGAACCTTGACACATCAAAGGTCGCATTCCGAGAATTCACCTTATCTCAATAATACGCGCCTATCTGGAAGATCGACCGCTGTTTGTTTTTTTCAACCGGTAAGTACGCGCGTAAATTAGCCGGTAATCGAGAATTGGCCGTTGTTTCGGCCCCGTGTAACAAGCTATAACTTGACGATATTCAGGATAATCCAGTTCAGACCAGTCAAAACTTCCAAACAGAACCGTCAACAAAACTTGGTGGGGTTCCAATTATGCCTCTTTGGAGGTCAATCCGGCCTCTCTGGTGGGAGTGAATCTGTAAATTCTTGCCGTCAGCCCATCTGCTTGACCCCTGGCGGAATTCAAAGATATACGCGCGTAATTAACGGTAAAAAGAACAAGACCAAAGGTTACGATGGGATCCCAAAAATTTAATATTTGATCCAGACAACTGTGTCTTGTAGATAGGCCTATCCGGGAAACTTCATTCTTTTAATTTTATCTATTTACATTTTGTGTTGCGAGAGCAACACTTTGGTTTTGTCCTAAGTTTTTTTTTTTTTCCTATGCCGCCGATTTCATTTTATTCCTAGTAACTGGTAAGGGTCTAACCTGTGCGGATTTTACGGAAAGTGTGGACCTTAGGCCGGATTGATGAATATGACATTACATTTTGGAAAGCTCAGAACTCTTGCCTGGGGCCAATAATGATGGTTTTTGCTTGTCCTCGAGCCAGAGCCTACGGTGTGCGAAGTGAAGTGGAGTTACATAGCCCATGTCAGAGAGGACTATCTGAAGTTTTGTAGCGAACCTTTCGTTTCATCAAACCATGTTACTGCTTTGGAGTGGAAAGCTCCGTTCTAGCACGCAAGCAAGCAGGCACCTGTTTCAAATTGAAGATGGACTAAAATCTATAAGTGTTAAATATATGCGGCAGTTACCCGGCCCCACAGCCAACATATCTTCTTTGAGTGGTAATAGAAAAGCCTACAGAAACAAAAAAGTGGCTTTTTCACACGGGTCCGAGAGTGCTGCCATCTATTGTTTCGTTTTTTTTGCATTTGGGTTTGCGGTAGAGAAATGGTATCAGATATGCCTCTTAAACTTTAAAAGTTATCTCATTGCTAAAGAAACTAGAGCTTATCTAACGTTAGAAAGTTGCCCAACTTTTAAACTAAGACAAGTAGAAATTTTTTCGACGGCAGTCCATAGCCGTGGATGGAGTTGATCAAAGTATATTTCATCCATTTCTTGGTACAAAAATTCCTTCATGAGATACACCAGTTTGAAAATTTCAAGGGGTTGACAACTTCAGTAGTAAGGTACACACTGAAACCAAAAATAGGCGATACCAGTTGTGAGACATGTAGGGGACTTCTAAGCAAACAGTCTAGTGTTAGCTCATAATCATCTTCGGCAATGAGGGGTTTGCACCTTTTGCTAGTTGGTGTAACTGTTATTTGTTTCCGGTGTATTCGATGGTAAGAACAATTTGGTTCCCAGTGGTAAGATATGCAAAGGACTTGTAAGTAATGATCGGCTGTTATGCTACAATCATCTTCAGCGATGAGGGCTTTGCAGCTTTTGCTAGCTGGTTTAGGCCTACCCATTATTTGTTTTCTGTGAACTTGATGTCCATCACGGAAGAGGGACTTGTAAGTAGGAATCGGTTCACGAGGGTCTAGAAATTTTTGCAAATGGGTGCACGTTCTATTCGATTTCTATAAATCTGACGGTAAGAAAGTTTGTGTCGATGGTCTATCGCTCTAACTTAGGATTAACTGTTTACGCGACGGATACAAATGAAAATGTAAAACAATGAGGTAGTTTCATAATAATTTTTAGTGTCATCTATGGTATTTTAATCCTGGAAAGTTACGCATAGCTTTCTAATACCAACTAGATTATATAAGATATTGTTCCAAGTTTTCATCCGTCACGATGTCTACGATTGAAAAGGATAAAGTTCAACTGACTGCAAAGTCAATTTAGTCCCTTCTTCCGATATTATTTTGTTGTTGTTTTTAACACGCTGAAGAATAGCTTTTGATCATGTGATTTTTTTTTTAGAACATCCCGTTTTAAAAGCATATTGATGCGTATTTTCATTGTGTTGACCGATGAGGATTATAAGTCCTTGGGGATGTGACCCTTGGTGACTCTGGGGACAATCAGCAGACTGTGATTTACAGTTCACTTGACGATATTCAGGATCAGAGGCGTTACTAGCC